>PISX010004988.1:0-113137 GCA_004024625.1 Mellivora capensis | reverse complement strand
ATTCACCGCTCCCTCAGACAGTTTTTGAAAGGCGAAGCGTCTGGAAGGCACGCGCGCCCGCCTCCCCCCGGCCCGGCCCTGCGCGCAGGGAGAGAGGCTCAGCCGGGGTGAGCGGGGCTGACGGGCCTCCTCACCTGGCCCCACGGTGCACCGCCTCCAATTAAATCAAAATGGGTTGTTTTTAATGGTCTTTTACACTGACAAGTGGGCGATCATTTTGGGCCCACTAGCTGTCAGGGAGCGGAGGCAAATCCTCGGTTGATAATGCCCAATGCTTCCAATTAGGAGCCGCGGCCGCTCCTGGCGCGCTAACGATTCCCCAGCCGCCCCCGAGGCCCCTGTGGCGCCGGTGTTTCTTCTTGCCTCCTCCGCCGCAAATTACTGACACAAAACGGAAGGCCCCGCGTCTCCTCCGCCACGCCAGGCCGGGCCCTGTTGGGCTTAATGAGCCGATGGAAGTTTCGTGGCTCCGGCGCTAAATTCTTTTCTTGTCTGACAGCCGCTCGGCTAAGGCGAGTGTTGACCTTATAAAAGATTTAGTGTTTCTCATTATTTTCTGTCAAGCTTCACAAGTGATGGCTCTGCGGTTATCATTTGCATCCTGGCGTGTGTGTGCGTGTGCGTGTGTGCGCGCGCGCCCGCGTGTGTGTGCGTGTGTGCATGCGAGCACACGCGCTGGATGGGGGCTCCGGGGTGGAGACGGCGAGCAGGAAGGGGTCCCTCTCTCCCTGCCTGGCGTCCGGCTCCCGCACCACAGCTTCCAGAGTGACATTCTCCCCGGGCTGAGCTGTTTCAAAGAGGAGCCGAGAAGCAGAGCGGAGGCCACGGGTGGTTGGAGCGGCAGCTTCCAGACCCCCTGGATGGAGCCTCCGTGCGGCCTCCCAGAGACTGGCCGACTCCAGCGGCCCGGACGTGCTGCGCGAAAGGAGGGTGCGAGCCGGACGTGCTGCTCCGGGTGGTCTCTGGGCCACCCTTTATTTTTTTTATTTCTATTTTTTTGACGTTCATTTAAGCCAACTCCACACCCAACGTGGGGCTCGAACTCACGACCCCGAGACCAGCAGCAGTATGCTCTCCCGACTGAGCCAGGCAGGCACCGCACCCACCCCCCGCCCCATACTTTGGGCCTCATCGGGAGGAGCTCACTCTTCTCTTACAGGCCCGTTTAAAGCCATTACCTGCAAGCTTCCTCCCCTGGCTTTGAGTCCTACATAAGGATTTAGTGGTTTTTAAAAGCAGAACCACTAAAAAAAGGTGCCGTCTATTATTACCCCCTCCCCCGCCCCCTACAATGTGACAACAGCAGCACTGGTCAGTGCTCACTCCGTGCCTGTGCCCGCTGCCGGACTGGGACTGCTCCATATTAACAAGACTCCAGGGAGCGCGTGCTGGTTCCTTCGCCAGCCTCCTGCTGGCCCCACCATCCCATCCCTTCTGTCACTGTGCCCTGCCCTCGCTCACGGACCCACCGGCCATCCCCGGGGAGGCTCACCCGAGGGGACCTGAAGAAGGAGACAGAGTTCAGGGCAGATGAGCACATGGATGTCTCCTGGGGATTCTGAGTCTTTCTTTGTCTGCTTGTCATCTGTTACAGCACAAACCCGGCACCCTCTCCCCCCCGTGGCCGTGGCAGACCTTGCCACTTGACCCCTGCACACTTTCACACGAGCTTCCGTTCAACCTGAGAGTAATTTGTGACAGAACAGCCACCATCCGTCTATCGGAGCTCGTACGATCTGGGAAATGTCCGCCCTCCTGCCTGCTCACCGTCCCTGCCTTAGAGGGGCCGTGTGGACAAACTGCTAGGGAAGACCTTCTTTCCGCGGTGCCTTCGTGGGCTACGTGTATAAGGGGAAATCAAATACGGCCCACTGAAGGAAAACAGGTAAGCTGGGTTTCATCAAAATGAAAAACGCTGACGCTTCAGACGGCGCTAAGACAGTGGAAAGACAACCCACAGAGCAGGAACAAGTGTTTGTAGACTGCGTCTCTGACGGGACTTGTAACTACGAACAAAAATATCGTCCCTACAACTCCGTAACGGAAAGATAAATAATCGAATTTTAAATGGGCAAAGGACTGAATCGATGTTCTTCCAAAGCTACACGAATGGCCAACAAGCACAGGAAGGACGCCCAGCACTGGCAGCCATCGGGGAACCACAGATCAAAACTCAGCGAGACACCACTCCGCTTCCGCAAACTTGGACGGCTACAATCAAAACAGCAGACAAGAACTAGTGTTGGTGAGGATGTGGGGAAGTTGGAACCCTTCTACGTTGCTATGAGAATATGAAATGGTGCGGCCACTTTGGAAAACCCTGTGGCAGTTCCCCCCAAAGCCTAAACATAGAGTTCCCATATGCCCCGGCGATTCCACTCCCGGTATCTCACCAAGAGAAAGGAAAACAGGTGTCCACATGACAACTTGGGCATAACGTTCACAGTGTATTTTTTTTTTTTTAAGATTTTATTGATTTATTTAACAGAGAGAGAGAGAGATCACAAGTAGGCAGAGCAGCAGGCAGAGAGGGAGGGAGAAGCTGTTTCCCTGCTGAGCAGGGAGCCCGATCCAGGGCTCGATCCCAGGACCTCAGGATCATGACCTGAGCCGATGGCAGACACTTGACGACTGAGCCCCCCAGGCACTCCGACAGTGCATTCTTCATGTAGCCCCAAATGGAAACAGCCTGATGTCCATCAGCTGTTGAGTGGATCCACAAAATGTAGGTCCCTGGAGCAAAATATTATTCAACTACGTGCATGTGATACGAAGGGAAAGAAGACAGTCACAAGAGACCAGGCCTTGTATGACTCCATTTCTAGGAAATGTCCAGGCAAATCCATAAAGATGGAAAGGGAGGGGTTGCCAGGAGCTCGGGGGAGGGAAACAAGGAGGAACTACAAATGGTATGGGGTTTCTTTTTGGGGGCAATGAGAGTGGTCGAGCCTATGAATGTACCTACAGTCCCTGATTTATATACTCAGATGGGTGAGCCTTATGATGTGTGAATTATATCTCAAAAAGGCTCTTTTACCAAGAAGGTCAGGCCGCTTGGAATAAGAACCCCCGTTGAGTCAGAGGTATGTGCACGGCCCGGACGAAGTCTTTGGAGGCTGGCTCACGGTGATAATCGGCTGCTGAGAAGTGGTCTCAGAGGGAGAAGGAGGGTCCGGTCTGTTCTCAGCTCCCCTGGATTATCCACTGCAACTCTCACGTCCCGGAAGCAGACCTGGGAGCCAAGCTAGAAGCTTTCAGGAAGTTGAGTCAAACCCCCCGCCATGGTATTACCTGGTTATTCATAGACGAGCATTTGGCAAAAAGATTCATCATCCAACTGTGATCCCAACAGCTGACTGGCCTTAGCTAATCCTCAGAAATGATCTACAGGTACCGGTATGGCTTCTGGAATTAGCAAATTGATTCTCATTTTCAAAGGCTTGCACGGCCGGCTCGCCTTCCTCTCCAGAAAGTCTCAAAGAGCCCAAGAGTCAGTGGGCCAAGACCTGGGTCCCAGGTCCGGCTTTGTGCGTAAGGTAGCTGGGTCTCCCTGGGCCAGAGTCTTTATCATCCCGAGTCCTTCTCGTCCGAGGAGGATGGCATCCCACAGCCCCTCAGAGAGCAGTCGTTCTCCCTGACCCGACCCCCCCACCCTGGCTCACCCGACAAGGGAATTCCATGGCCCCACATTAGACCTCCCAGGGAGGCAGGCAGTTTGTTTCCTAAGCCTGAGCTTGGATGTTCTCTGAAAACACAGCTGGTGTCAGCAGGGAGGGTCAGGCCCTGTGTCCTTGTCCCATCTATTTTTGGACCACAGAGAAATCAGAGCCAGTAGCAGAATAACAACGTAGGGGACCAGATGTCTCGGGAGAGACCGTCCCCCTCGTTAATGACTTAAACCGCGAACCTTGTACATCAGAGCTGAAGACTCAAGCCTGTTTGCCGAGGACGCCTTGCGTGGACTTGTGTTCTGCCGGGGCCTCTGACCTCCAGCTGCCCTGAACTTGACAGAAATTACTGACCTGGGACTGATCCATAATTTTCAAGTACCTCTCATTAGAGGAGACAGGCCCTCAATCTTTTAAAGCAAAACCTCTCTCCCAGTCCCCGAGTGGCTGTCACTTAAAAAGTAAACAAAAAACTAAACAAACAAAAAAAAACCCAAACTAAACTAAGATATCTGTAGCTTCTACAGCTGCCTTTTATTTGTTTGTTTATTTTTTAGCTCTTTGGCAGATTTTTTTTTTAATCTGGCTATTTCTTCCCTTCAAATCCTGCCATTTGCCTTCTTGGCCCCCAGACTTGGCACTGGAAGGGTTGGTGTCCAGTTGGGGGGACTACTGTGTGGCTGATGAGAGGGGACTGGCGGGTCAGCTAGCCCAGCTGCCCCTTTTAATAGGACCGTGTTGGTGGCCTGGACTCAACAGGCACGAAGGGAGGCCGCTCAGCTCGCACACCTGGCCAGCTGTGGCGAGTTCCTCCCGGCTGCGGCGAGCACATGCACGCGCCCTCCACACGCATCTGGGGACGGTGTCACCAATGACCGCAGGGCCTGCCTTCTGCTCTAAAGTGCCCCATGCCGTGTCTGTCTCCACCTCCCACCTACAAAGAGGCCTCATGCTGAAGGGAGAAGACGGGGAGGAGACAGGGACAGAGAGGAGGTGAAACGCTGCTCACTCTTCAGCATGCGGACCCACGCTGGCCCACCCACCAAAGACCGATGTCACCAGGCAGGACGACCATGTCTTTCCTCCTTGGGTCTTGGACGTTTTCTTCGGCACTGAGATGACTATGCCCAGGGAAGCAGGATAAGTCTACCACAGGGAAAGTCGGCACAAACCAAAGTCACAAACCACCAGTTGTGAACCTTCGTTTGACAGCAAGACTTGTGATTCAAACAGAATCATACACAAATCTCCAGCAAATAAATCTCCTGAAACAGAGTAACTCTAAGTTGTGCATGGAGGGAGGAACCCCCACACGCCTCCGTCCCCTTGCCGGTCACTTCTCTAAAACCCCACCTTGTTGCGTTCACAGTACAAAGAGGAAAAGGCAATGATTCCTTACATTGGCATCATCAAACGGAGGCCCTCTCAACTTCCCTCCTTGCTCCCTCCCCTCCCCAAGGCAGGGCTGGGCATGACTTCCAGCACCTTCTTTCCTTCCTGCTCTGCCTTACTAGATCCAGACTCTCGCCTGAACAACACAGGGGACTCTTCCATTGGTTTTAAATTTTTCATATAAATGGCATCATTCTTATATTCTATTCCGTAAATTCAACTTCCTTTCCCTGGCAGCGTTGTTTTCAAGATTTCTATGCTTCGATTCAGACAGACCTAGAGCAGTGCTGTCCTATACAACTTTCTGTGATGATGGGAATGTCCGTCGGTAGCCACGGGCCACATGGGTTCGCTGAGAACTTGGAATGTGCTTAGTACAACAAAGGGACCAAATTTTTTATTTCACTTAATTTTGGTTACTTCAAAAGTAAATAGCCACATGTGGCTCGTGGCCACCGTGTTGGACGGAACCTCTCTGGGGCGTCCGTATTAACAGAAGCAGAGCGTTCCACTGCACGAATTTAGCACCTTTGGTTTGCCCAATCCCCACCGACGGACGTGCCATCGTTTCTACTCTCTGTGATCCTGTTACCGTGAGGATTCTTGTACACAGCTCTTAGTGGACATTTTTGAAAGTCCTCCTAGGGTCTCCATCCAAACACAGACTCAGGGGGTAAGCACATGCCCAGCCTTTCCAGGTGATGCCCGATCCCCTTGAGTGGTCGGACCGATCGCCGCCCTTGCTAGAGGTCCCTGAAACCTCTAACGTCAGGCTCATCACCATTTTACTGCCGCCAGCGTGATGGGCACGGAATGGCCTTTTCTTTCTTTATTCCCTGGTTACTGTGCTAGGATGAGCACACGCTTCCTGCGTTGGCCTTCAGATCCCCCCTCCGTGAAGGGCCCATTCGTTTCTTCTTCTTCTGTTTTGTGATTGCGTTGGGACGCCAAGACCACTTTCATCCCCAAGCCCCAACCGCATCTCTGCCTTATTCTTTGAGTCTCTGCCTGTATGTTATCCCCTTAGGAAGCCTTCTCTGGCCCCAAAGTATAGTCCGATTCTCTGTATTATTACCTCTTACAGATCTGGTATTCCGGGGCGCCCGGTGGGCTTGGTCGGTGCTGCGTGTGACTCTTGATCTTGGGGTTGTGGGTTCAAGCCCCATGTTGGGTCTAAAGCTTATTTAAAAAAAATAAAAATCTTAAAGAAATCTGGTTCTTCTTCTAATACTCAGCACAACTATAATTGAGTAATTAGTTGTGTGATTATATTTTTATCACTGTTTTCTGGGTCTGTGATAGCAGAGAGGCTTTCTAAACTCTTCCAGGCTCCTGGTGCCCAGCACAGAGTCCAGGACATCATGGAGACACAAACGACTGTTACAAAAGCCAAAAGACAATGGCCACATCTTACCCCCCGAAGCCAGGGTACAAAGGCACCAGCTCCATGATGGCGAACTGTCATTCCCCCAGGGGTTTTCCGTTGAAAACAGATCATGCTTTTCAAGGAACCATAAAAAAGTAAAAACTGAGCAAATACAATGGGTCTGATTCATGCAAATTACCTCGGCACCAAAGAAGTTAAATTGGAAATCAGTCATAGATGGAACTAATACAATTGCCTGGAAATTTAAAAACACGTTTATAAATCACTAAAAGACAAAAGAAGGAATCCAAACAGAAATCTGATAGAAATTAGATGAAAAGAGAACGGAACAAAAATAAATGTCCTCAAAACTCGAAACTGAGAGGAGATCAAAGAAAATGGAGAGGGCAAAGGAGTTGCTCATTCTGTGTTATATAAACGGAGTTATTAGAAAAAGAAGGAGTGAAGGGTAATTAGCTCACAGATGACTCGAGATGCCGGGAAGAGAAGGACAGAGTGGCCTCAGAGAAGGAATCAGAAATCACGAGCAAATGAACGAAGAGGGGAAGGTGCGACAAGGCAGGGCTCAAACGAAAAGCCGATCCGTTGGAAGTGGATCGGAAGGGCTCGGCTGCGTTCAGCCTCGTGGGAAACAGAATCCAGGGATCTAGACCCCACTGGGGACCAGGCAGGGTCACAGGCGGCAGGGGTGGACACGGAAAAGGCGGCGGGCGGGCTGCGGGCTCACTCTGCAGGGGCTGAGCCCAGAGGCTTCCCACCTGGGTTCTCATCAGTAGATGTGGGTTCCATGGCGTCCAAGATCTCTTCCAACCCTGGGTCTCTGGGAATCTTTTATTCCGGTTTGATGGCAGAGACTCAAGAAATATTGTCTGCGGGGGATGAGGGATCCCAGGACCAGCGGTGAACACTAATCTCTTTTGAGATCCGATGGCTATTCAGCAACCTGCCTGGTCTTGTCCCCCAGCTGCACCAATTCGCTTTCATTTCCTCTCATTTGCCCAGATTCTTCCCACCACAGGGCTTCGGTAGGTCCCCGCATCTAGGACATTCTTTCCCCATCATTCCCCGCCCAGCCCACTCACCCTCTAGAAAGGCCTTCCTGCCCCCCAGCTGGAGTTAAATCCCTGCCCATGGGTGCCCGGGGGACTCAGTGTTGGGGCAGCTGCCGTCGGCTCAGATCATGATCGAAGGATCCTAGGATCGAGCCCCGCATCAGGCTCCCTGCTAGACAGGAAGCCTGCTTCTCCCTCCCCCACTCCCCCTGCTTGTGTTCCCTCTCTCGCTGTGTCTCTCTCTGTCGAATGAATAAATAAAATCCTTAAAAACTTAAAAAAATAAAATAAAATCCCCATCCACGGTCCTAATAAATTGCCACTAAACATGCGTAGTTGTCCGCGGCCACCCCCCCGCCCCACCCCCGCCGTCCTGCAGGGTCCATGGGTCTCCCTCGCTGGCGGGTCCCCACATGTGCCGCGCGCGGCGGAGGCACCTGGTCCCTGCCTGGGCAATGCTGTTTAGATGTTGCCCGTCCGGTCAGGTGCAGGGCCTTGGCCGACGGGGCTAGAGCTGTGCCCGCCCGCTCCGCTCCCGGGGCTGCTGGCAGGCCGGCCGTTCGCCTCTTACTTACCTGCATAGACCCTAGAGCGACTCGGCTCCACTGAGCAGAGCTGCCTCCTGCCAACGCCGTCACAATTTCCTAGCTCCAGGCGGAGGCAGACCGCGGATGGCTTAATTTAGAAGCATCTCCGAAGGAATTCCTTGCTCTGAAGCTCTTCATCCTGGGGCTGCAGGGGTCCGTGGGGTCGTGACCACACGCGGCTTGAGGCCTGACTTGTAATTAGGCTCCTCATCTCTGGCTGAGTCGCTATTTTAGGAGGGGAGTGTGCCTGCGGGATAGGAGCTACAACGTTCCCAGCGGTGACTCACTCGATTCATTTCACCAGCGTTTATTAGGAGAGTCGAGTCTCTCGGTGAAGACCTGGGGCAGTCCCACAGCTCTGGGTTTTCTGTACGACCGGGGTGAGCGACTTAACCTTTCTGGGCCTCTATTTCCCCATCTGTAAAATGGAGACAACGTCTGGACAGTCTGGGGCTTGTGTGAAATCCGTGTGCTGTCTGGCACAGCTGAAAGGTCCAGAGGGGCACGCTGCTTCCTGGCATTCTGAGAGCTGGACTTCCCCTCTCCAGGGACTCCTGGCTTCTGCTGGGGACTTTGGGGATTTCAAGGGATCCAGTTTCCCTTCTTTCTATAGACCCCTCCCGCGCCGGGGCAAGGTTTTTCTTGAGTTAGGCTTTAGAAGAGCCCATCAGACCCAGTCACACAAATCTCCTTTGGTTTTCACCTGGGACACACACACCAAGCAGCTTTGTTTAAACGTGGCCCCGTGCCAGGCACTGGGGGTCCCCGCACAGGACAGGTGCACACCCTGTTGTACAGGGCTCCAGGGCTGGGTATTGGCCTGAGCTCCCCTGTCTTGGAAGACTTAATCCCATAAGATTCCAGCTGGAATGGGAATTCATGACATCAGAGACCACATGTGGCATGCCTTCTGCCTCTCCCACGTCCCCCAGTGCGGCTGAGCACAGTGGGAGCCAGAATGTGTGTGGTCGACCACAGGAGTGAGCCTCCTACATTCAGAATGTCCCTCTAGAAAACCAAAGGGAAAATGGAACTGAACGCTAAAGTACAAAACGTCCCAGTCATCCTTGGAATACAGTAGGCGCTTAATGCGGATTTTTTAGATGAATGGATGAATGAACATTTCTTTCCCACTTAAGTTTCTAAGTAAAAGGGGACTGCAGAAAAGAAAATTTCTTCTAGCATCCTTGCCAGCGGAATCAGAACCTTCTTGAATAATTCAGGATGTTCTCATCTTGAGATCCTTAAATTAATTACATCTGAAAAGATCACATCCACAGTTCCAGTGGTTAGGATGTGGACATATCTTTTTGGGGGGTCACCATTCAGCCCTCTATAAGGGCCAGGGGGGATATGTGGAATTAGCAGAGATGTGGGCTGCAGAGCTATGCTTCCCTGGCAGAAGCCTGGCCTCCGGGGAGCCTTGCCACTCTGAATGCTACAGGAGACCCTGAACACATAGGAGTCCCAGCTGGCTGGGCATCTGAATCAGCCAGGGAGCGCGTGAGGTGTCTGGAGATCCAAAGTGCCAGCCTTCCTGAGCATCTCTAGCTGCCTTCTGGGAAGCACGGGTGTCAGGAAAATTGTATCACAGTGTAAAAATCAAGCCATCCCTTGCCAGAAGGGACACAAAGATACACCTTAGAAGCCTTTTGTTTATTGGCTATTTTATTCCTGCACAAAGTGTAGGGTCTTCTCTCTTCCCAATAACTTGTGTGCTGCCACCTGGGGACTTTTCTGAAGCTGGAGATGCAGCTGAGAACAGGATTATGGTTTGATTGACCAAAAGGAGTTGAGCACAGGTGTGGAGCCCTGGGTCCAGGGAGGCATTAGGTGACTGCGGCAAGGATCCTGCCCTAAGAGGACTCAAGAGCTTTGGAATTGGGCTCTGGCCCTGCCTCGGTTACAAGAGCCACAGATGATCCTGATGTACATCCAAGAAATTCAAAACCTGAGGCTAGGGCTGCAGTGGCTTCCGGAAGTGCTGCCACACACAGACAGTCCACGGGGGACTTGTAAAGGGTCCACAGATATTAAGTGGCGACCCACACCATTTTGTATGTTAGGACTTGGGGTATTTTTCCCCCCAGAGGAGAAGGTCCATGACTTTCTGCAGAGTCGCCAAAGAGTCTACCTGCCTGAGAATGAAGAACGTGGTTTATGTCCTACAGTAACAGCCAAGTCAACCCACCGCCATCTGACTTTTACGAGTTCCTACTTCTGCAGTCCCTACCCCCTTTCACCTCATGAGTGAGTTGAAAGGGTTGGGGGAGGCACCCAAACACAGTGTGAGCTGTGGGTGCAACAGAATTTTCTAGCAAGAATCCACAATTTAGTGTCCAGGGTTGGGGGGGTGGAGGCTAAAACAGTTTCTCTGACATGGATTCCCTGTGCAGCCAGCCTTGCACAGACTCTGGGTCTCAGTTTCCTCATCTGTAAAATGGTGAACACATTCAGCTTGGGTTCCACTGGGACCTCAGGTATGCGGACGGTGAGCACATGCTCTTAGGACCTGAGGCCAGACAGCCCACAATAAGGGTCTGGCGGACCCGAAGTGGTGACCCAGATCATGGGTTGGGGGGCCCTGGCGGTGTCCCAGGCCAGGTCACTTCCGCTCTGCAACTGGTCTCAGGGGAGACATTACCAGTACTGACTGCCTCGCATTCTAACGGAGAAACACTCTTGGATCTGTCCCTATGTGTCCTCCAGAAGGCTGGCATTGCCCTCGCGGCCTTCCGCCCACCCAGGGCTCGTCCCCGCGGGGTGCTCACTCCTCACTTCCGTCCCTCTCACCGTGACTGTATCACTGCTCGAAGATGGAAGCGGGGGGCGGGCCAGGAGAGCAGGGGAGCCCCGGGAAGGAGCCACATGCCCACTGACCTGCCCGCTCCCGTCCACAGGTGCGTCCCCACCTCAGCACCTTCCCCACCGAGGCCGATCGCCAGAGGGCACTGAGAGCCCACCAGGACGAGCACGCGGTGCGCCAGGGGACCCTGCGGATGGGCAACTACACCCACCCCTAAAGTCTGCCAGGCTGGGCAGACCTGTCCGAGGAACTCCCCTTGCTCTGCCCCGCTCACCTGAGACGCCCCCCACCACCACTTTTATGCGGGTCCTGCTTTGGCAAGGACCTCAGGTTCAGGTCTTTGGTTCTTTTTGGTAAGAGTCCCCTCCCCCTTTAGCCCCAGGGACCCTCTCGCTAGGATTCCTCCTCCTGCTGGAGCCCACCCACCCTCCGTCCTCCGGCCCTCCTGTGGGAAGGCGAACCCAAACCGCCCGGCAGCGGCCAGGCTCCAGCCAAAGCGTCGACTCCAAGGCTCTGCCCATTGAGTGTGAAAAACCACCTGTGTGATTCCCGAGGAAAGTCCGCATTTTATATTCTGAGCATGAGTGTAACTGTGCTTTGGGGATGCCTGATGCCTCATCGGGCCAGTACTCTCTCTCGGGGACCCCTGGCAACGACCCAGGGCCTGCCCCACCTCCTCCACGCCAGGCGCCTGTCCGCCAGGCCAAGAGGGGCTTCTCCACCCGGACGGACCTTGGGAAGGCCAACCCCGCCCAAAGGAGAGAGCTTTCTGGGCCCGTGGGTGGGCGGGTGGGACCCGGGCTGAGGAACTTTCTCAGTCAGGCTCCTGGGCACTTGTCCCCTCACGCATTCTTCACGTCCTCCCCTTCTCCCCGCAAACTCTATACTGCTCTATTTTACATTAAAATGGCTATTTGTCCTCCTCCCGCTGTATCTTTATTTAAACCTACCACCCGTGTGAGAACCCAGCTCGCGTCTGATGGTGTTCCGAAATGGGCGCCCTTGGAGGCTGATTACCTTCCCTGACACATACCAGCGGTGTCTGCGTGAAATCAGGCCCAGCCTCCAGGTTCCAAATCCATGTCTGGTCTGAAGATCCCAGCTGCTGATCTTGGACCCAGAGCCGCCCCCCGACCCCGCCGGGACTTCCGACTCTCTCTTCCCACTGCCCGATGTGTCCTCTCAAGCGCCGGGTGCTCCCCTCTAACCGCCACGACCAAGACAGAACACTCGGTTCTTTCCCACCAAACTTGTTTCTCCCTCAGCTTTTCCCATCTCATATGGGACACCACCATCAAACCTGCCGCTGAAGCGAAAATCTTCATTACTCTGTTTCTGTCCTCTCTCGCCTTGAATCCAGAGACAAGCCTGTCAGCATCGCTCCCAGAAGACCCCTTCCTGGCCCTCCTCTCCAAGCGCCACCACCATGTCTCTGGAGAACTTCCCCCCTCCCCGCTGCCCTCCCAACCATGTTCTCCACGGAGCATTCCAGCAGCTTCTGCCGCCCTTGAAGGAAACTCCGCACTCCTCACCCAGCCCACGGCGCCCTAGGTGAGGCCGTCCCTTCTGGCTTCATCTCCCACCCCTGGTGTTGTTCTGTTCTTGATTACCCACAGCCACAGCCTCACTCCTGCCTTAGGGTTGCTGCTTGCTTGTCCCTCTGCCTGGAACACCTGGGTCCCCGCCTGTCACCTGCCCACCCCTTCTTGTCATTCAGATCGTAGCTCAAAAATCAAGTACCCTACTCAAAACGCGGTCCCTGAAATGGCCACCGGTAAAATTCACATCAACTTGTTTTATCCTCGACAGAACAGTGATGCCTGCTTTACTGCCTGTCTCTCCTCTAGCTGGGAGGTTGCACGGGATCAGGTACCTGAGATCCCAAGGGCCTGGCACATGTAAGCACCAGTGGTAACTGTGGACGGACCCCCTACTGGCCGAGGCCTAGGCCTGGAGACGCACCCAAGCCCCAGTCGGGGGCTTACAGGTCTGGTTGGAGTCCTTGATCCGCCTTCCACCCCCGCCCCGACACACGCATGCCTTCCAACGCCATACAAATGCCACACACGCTAACACCCCTCAGACGCCAAACTACTCCCAGAGCTGGAGATCCTCCTTCCACCACGGGAGCCACAGGGAAACAAGCACCCCCACTGGTTTTGGCTAAAGCCACCCTGAAGCCTTCTGACCCGCAGGGAGCACGGAGCCTGGTGCAGGAGCACAGGAGAGCCCAAAGGGCCTGGCCACTGAGCTGGCGGCCATCCTGTGTGGTCAAGAGCATGAAGCCCACCCTCATCAATAGTTTCTGTGTGCCCTCGAGCAAGTGTCTTAGTCTCTCTGGGCCTCACCTGTGACACAGGACCCTGGCACGGTACAGGACGTCTCCTCAAGCTAAATTAGACCACGATTACAGTTGAGAACACCGGGATTAGCACAGGGGCTGGCACTTCGAAGCAACACATTAATGGGAATTATTGTCTTCTTCTTAATAAAGCACACTGAAAGGGGGCAACCAAAATCCTGGGAACAATTCAGGGATGAGGGGGTGCTTTTAGGAGCAAAACCTGGGGCGCCTGGGTGACTCAGGTGGTGAAGCGTCTGCCTTTGGCTCAGGTCATGATCCCAGGGTGGAGGTACCGAGTCCCATCTCCGGTTCTCTGATCAGCAGGGAGCCTGCGTCTCCCTCTGCCTCTGCCCCTCCCCCCTTAAAAACAAACAATACAGGACTGCAAGCCTTTGTGTCCAGGCACCTCAAGAAAGTAAAGATATTTTGAATTTAACCCACTTTTTTGCTCTTAAGTTTCCCCCCAAAAGGGAAGGGGGCACACCAGGACGCCGAATTTCCCGAGGGACCCGAAGTTATGCACAGAAGGGTGGGCAATCTTGCTGAGACACGAGGCCCTGGGCCAAGAGGTAAGTCCAGAGTGGGACAGAAACAGCTACGGGGTATCTCTTTGGCTGATGCGAGCATGTCGTGCTCCAGCTTGCGTGAGACCTGCTGGGACTGGGGCAGATGCCCGGGGGCCGCACCCTCTGCCTTGGCCTGGAGATCCCAGCTTCTGGGCGCTCCCCCCACCCACCATCCTGGCCTGTGCAGCTCTCCGACCAGCTCCTTGTCCTACAGCGCCACCCTCTGGCAAGTCCAAGTCAGAGGCTGCCGAAGTTCCCGCTCCCTCCCTCCCGGAGTCCGGCTCCCCAGCTTGGTCCTTCCCTCTTCATTAATTATTCGTGCCCGCACAAAGCCCGGGGTCGGATTCCGGTCGATTCCATCTTCTTGGGTGTCCAGTTACATCAGACCGAACACTTGTGCTCGCTTGCACTGACCCGACTGGGGGTCCCCCCAGCACAACTGGGGTGGCTCTTCAAGACCTGCCCTTCAAGACCCAGGGTCGAGTCCCTGCAGGTTCTAGCCAGGGGGGCCTTGGGAACCACCAGTTACCTCCCTCTATCACCACCCCCCTCACTTCACAGGTGGAAAATAAACAAGACCCACACGTTCCAGAACCTGCTCCCAAAACTACTTCTGCAAGGTGGTTGGGAACGGGGAGCTTGTGGCTTTGCATCCGAAGCCCCTCCTAATCAACCACCCATGAGTGCCATTCCAGGACAGCCATCACCAGAAATGCTGCCATACGTCCCTGGTTTTGTTCCTCTCCCTGCTGGTTGGCATTTTCCGTCCTGGTTGAGTTTCTTGGCAATATCCCATTAGAGATTTCACCAAAGAGGTCCATGTGCGCTGCCTTCCAGGAGCCACAGGGAAGCAGCTGGACCCTCACCTGGTCAGCCTGAATTTTCCTGAAGTGCCCTGTGAGGTGGGAGGGGGCCGGTTCATGCTGCAGAGCCCTTGGGGGAGGGAGCTCAGGCGTGGGGTGTAAGAGTGCCGAGATGGGGCCTTTGGAAGTAGGACTTTGGGGGGGGGGCAGGGAGGGGCTTGAGAAAACATAGAGTCCTGCCACCCAAGACAGAGGGCTGCAGAGTGACTTCGCCACCAATTGAGGACTGGGACGGACCTCTTGGATGGTAGATGTGACTTTCTGTTCCTGCTCAACCCCCACGGACTTGGGTCCACTTCCAGGCTCTTTAAAGATTTATTTATTTGACAGACAGAGATTACAAACAGGCAGAGAGGCAGGCGGGGGATGGGGGGGTAGGAGGGGCGGAGGAAGCAGGCTCCCTGCTGAGTAGAGATCCCAATGCCGGGCTTGATCCCAGGACCCTAAGATCGTGACCTGAGCTGAAGGCAGAGGCTTCACCTACTGGGCCACCAGGCGCCCTGACTTCCGGATTTTAAACCAGAGCCCAAACCTCATCCACATTCATTCTTTCCGCTTCTCTCCCCTCCCCTCCCCTCCGCTCCCCTCTCCTCTCCCTCTTCTTCTCCCTCCTCCTTCGTCTCTCTGCCTCTCTTTCTCTGTCTCTCTTCTCTGTCTCCCACTGACTTAAGGAGGTGATTGGCTTCTAGGCCAGAAGAACAGAGACTCTGGAGTCTGACAGTCTGCAGAATTCTTACGAGGACTGGCAGCAGGAAGCCAATGGAGATTCCTGCTTCTGCCTGGCAGGGCATTGCTAGAAGCTGAAGAGAAGCCTCCGGAAGGCCGCATATTCTAAATCCAGACCCTCCCTGGGCTTGGGCCTGGGATCAGGACAAGAGATGGTTTGGCTTTTTGGTTCGTCTATCCCTGGGGCTTCAAGCAGTGGTGGCTTAGAAATCACAGCTTTAGGGGGCTAGAGAAGGCACATCTCCATGGCAGCGAGCAGACCAGAGGCTCAGATGCCCAGGCGGGTCTCGGGGAAGCCAGACAGGTCTGTTTCCAATCAAGTATCTTCTCTTGCGTTTGGCTTTTTGGGCCCAAGCAGTCTTTTTGCTGCATTTCTTTTTACCTGGGAAATGCTCTGATGTTTGAAATCATCATTAAAAGAAAAAACATAAAAATTAGGTTGGCTTTCTTTTTACATAGCCTCCCAGAACTGAATGCAGGTACACTTTAAACTTGAATCCACAAATGAGAAATTATCTGCGAAAGGGAGTTTAGATGAATGGGCACCACTGTCCTCCTTGGATTCGTGAGGTGGGTCCTTTCTGTCACACCCCCCGTGGCCTGGCCAGCATCTAGGTCTAGCACAGTGCATGGTGCATACTCAGCAGGAAAAAAGGAGGGAGGCAGGGAAGGAAGGGGGCAGTGGGTGTAAGGAGGGGAGGAAATTAACGAATACGCTCTCTTTCTGGTTTCAGGAGCTCCATGGGGGTTTGAGCTAAACTAACACAAATGGTTGAGAACAGCATGACCTTGAGGCCCACAAAGTGTCCAAATCCTTGTCCAACCCATCTGTTTGCAGAGCAGAGAGATATTAGCATCCAGGCCTGGCCTCTGTCATCCAAGTCCCCTGCCCACCCCACATTAAAAACAGGTTTTAGCGGGAAGGCCCTGGGCCAAGGCCGGGGAGCTGACCTCTGCAGCGGGGGCTGGTGAGGCAAGAAAAAACTTTGGCTATTGTTAGCAGTAGTTTTTTTTTTTTTTTTAATTTATTTATTTGTCAGAGAGAGAGGGAGAGCGAGCACAGGCAGACAGAGAGGCAGGCAGAGGCAGAGGGAGAAGCAGGCTTCCTGCCGAGCAAGGAGCCCGATGTGGGACTCGATCCCAGGACGCTGGGATCATGACCTGAGCGGAAGGCAGCCGCTCAACCAACTGAGCCACCCCGGCGTCCCTGTTAGCGGTAGTTGTACCATGAACTACATAATCACTCTGCTCTGGGATCTGAGCCTGGTGCAGAGTCCTCACAAAGACCAGGTAAAGGGGGCAACATTATCTTCATCTTACACCTGAAAAAAAATCACAGGCTCAGAAAGGGTTTGCTCAAGGCCACAGAGAAGGCACAGCATTTCTAGGACTGCCCTCAAACTCAGGAACCGAGACAAAGAATACTTTAATGCAATATTTTTTTTAATCAAAATTTAAAAATCTCTGATGGGCAGAATAGTGAAGTTTCAGTAAAGATGTCTCACCAGCCGCACCTAGGTCCCAGCTTGGACTCCAGAGCCAGGATTCTGCTTCTTCAAGTCTAGCCAGTTCTGCAGTCCACAACCCCAACCACCTGCTCCGGCCGCACTGTCCTGCCCCTGGTCCCAGTTCCTCAGAACCTTGAATGGCATTCTAGTTACAATTCTCCGTGAGCAGAGAAGACCTGAGGATCATTCTCAGAAAGCTTTGGGCACATCTCCCCTGCGGGGTTCTGCTTGTGAGCCAGGCAAATAAAACGGGCCAGAACACCCCTCCCTCCATGCTTGGGGCCTGGTGGCATTCGGCAGAGAGGGAGGTGAGGCTGGGAAGAAGGAAGCTGGTAAGAACCATGACCCAGCCAGAGGCCCAGAGACTCCCAGGCCCATTCTGGGGGCAAAGCCAAACCCAAGCCAAGAGCCTCAGGGTGGGAGCAAGAGGACGTGTGGTCTCCTTCAACACCATCTCCATCACCACCTAGGGGCCTCTGCCGCCCACAGCCCTCGCTACAAACCTCTGACCTTTAACATCGTTGCACCAAAAGGAGAGCTGAGGTCCAGGCCAGAGACATGGCCTGTCCAGAGTAAGGTCAGAGCCAGAGCCCAGGTCTTCTGAAGACTTGTCCATGCAGCTGCCCTTCCTGCCCCTGGAGAAGAGTGACAGGTCCTTCTCTGTGGCTGTCTCTTTGTCTGTGGGTGAGCAGTTTGGGACCTTCCAGGCCTCTGGGTCCATGGAGAGGCTGAAGTGTTGCATTGTTTTTTTTTAAAGCAGCCTCAAAGGGCTGGGGAGGCCTAGGGATAGGAATTTGAAGCTATAAGTTCCAGGAGGAAGTGGGTGGCTGGGGAGGAGGGTTTGGAGTCCAGAAGAGGGAGCCTGGGTGCTAGAGTGGCAGTTCTAACTCTTGGTTAAGACTGAGTAGCCCTTGGAGCCTGGTCTGGCTCCTGGGAGCCTGACACTCATTCAGTTTGCTTTCCTTGAGGCCCCAAAGCCCCTCCAGCAGGCCCACTTCCTCCTTGGGGAGGGGGAAAGAGGTCTGTCTCCTGATGTATAAATGGAGCTCTCAGATGTTAGGTCACTTGCTATGGTCCACACCCAGCTTTGCTGGACCTCACAGCCCTTATATCCTTCCAGGACCGACCAGGCTCCTTTCTCAAAGAGTCGGGTGGATCACCCCCCACCCCAGGAACCCCTGGATTCTTGATCCAAGGCCACTTCTCAGGCACCTTCCCGGCTAAACAAGAGCCCAGGTGAGCACACACACATTCAGGCTGTGGACAGGCTGAGACATAAGAAGCAGCCAGGTGATGGAGAAAAGAGAAAGGAGGAGGCCTGGTGGCGGAGCTGGAAACACCCAGATGGGAATAAAATGAGGTTAATGAGACGCTGAATCTCAGAGAAATTTCCAAATGAAATAAATTGCATAGCATGTTCTATATGAGAATAGACCGTGTCCATTCAATACTAATGATAGTACTTTAGTGTACCCTAACTTTAGTTACTTTACCGTTAACGTTACTTTAGTGTACCCTAACTACTTGTTAAATATTCCTGGGCTCTAAGGAGTGCTGAGAAGCCAGCCAGGGCTGCATGAAGTTTGGATTCATGCTGTTCTTTTCAACTGTAATAGATCCCTTCTTCCCAACACACACACACACACACACACACACACACACACACTCCACACGCCCCGCCCCGCTGCAGTTCTGATCCCCAGGCTCAGGGCTCAGGGCTCAGCACTAGCAGAAGCTTTACTTTCGCTAGGTCCGGGATCCAAACTCCAGCCTAAGACCAAGAGGCCAAAAGAGGTCTGCCCAGGGCAGGGGCTGCTCAAGACCCACCTGTGGGCAAGAGCAGAACAATGACTTTCTCATGACCTGGCAGGGTCCATGGATCCTGGCCCTGGGGGCATCCCCATCGTTAAGAGGCCCAGGATGGGGGATCTTGTTGACTGAGTTGGGACCTATAGGGCTCCGGTGGAGGTGGGGTTCTCCAAAGAAGCAGCAGGGGTGGAGCGATAGAGTGGAGAGGAGAAAAGGCCTCCAGAGGTGCCCAGAGCAGGAGAAACGAGACCCAAGCTGGGGCTGGCCAGGAAGGGCCAGGGCAGCCTGCCGCCCTTGTGATTTATGTCCCCCTCCCCAACCACCCAACGAAAATTTAACGACCCACCCGCGGGTCAGCCCCGGGAGACACCCACTGCAACCGCGGCCGAGCTGGGGCGGGGGCCTGTCTGCTCTCGGCCCCTCGGAGGCCGCCCTCCTGCCTCCCCGACAGCTTGCAGCCGAGCGGGGCCCGTGGTCCCCGGGGAGCCGCCCGTCCTTGCTCCCAGCCCGGCCTGCGGCGAGGCCGCTTCCAATCTGCCGGCGGGCGCAGGGGGAGAGCGCCGGGAGCCAAGCGTGAGGCCACCGCCAACCTCACCAGAGGAAGAAGAAAGTTTCTGCTTGCCGGGTCGTGTGGGGCTTCTACGGGCCGGGTCTGGGTTTGGGGGGATGTGGGGGCATCACGGTTCTGCTGCGGTCTGGGACGCTGAGCCGGACATGGGGCCCAGGTAGTTCTCTGGGGGCCTGTGGGGAAGGGGACGGCAGCATGCGGGCCTGGAAAGGCCTGGGCTCCTGGCGTGGAGCTGACGAAGGGGTGCTTGAGGCTCGCGGGGCCTGCACCCTCGCCGCTCGCTCGGCTCTCTCCGCCCTTGACCACCGACCACGGTTGTGATCCCTGGGCTGTGCCAGGAGGATCCCGGCCAGGGACGCGCTTCAGATCTGCCGCCGCTCTGAGTCCCAACACTGAAGGCTAAGCCCTGAAAGGTGCGGAACTAGAGCACCGAGGTTTGGGGAGTGGGGAGGGTGAGGCAGCGCATTATTCACAATGAAAATGCTGTTTCCAGAGCCGCCTTGAAAACACATCCCGCGGCGAGCTCCAGTTCCTCGCCCAGTAAGGAACTAAGCCAGCCCTTTGCAGCCGTCTATACTCGCATACCGAAGCTCTTTCATGTCCCTGCTTGGAAGTACAAAGACACCCAATGCCCCGGACAGGTGCCACAGCAGGGGCCATCGGCTGGATAGCAGGTCCCTGTCTTCTTTGTCCCGTGTGCTGCCTCCCTGGGGCCACACAGATTTCCCGGGGTCCTCAATGTCCCAGACATGATCTTCCCACTTTCTCCACCCTTGCCCCACAACGAAGCCATCGGTCTGGCCCCATTTCGCGGCCGACACCAGGCTTTCCCAAGCCCCTGCTAGGCCCGCAGTGTCCAAAGAGGGCAGAGAGAAGGCTGCAAATGTCCTACACGGGCAACATCTAAAACCCAACGAAAACGCCCCAAAACAACGTCGCTTAAACTAACATCTCTTCCCCACACCAGGTCAGGGCTTCTCTCTCTCTCTCTCACACACACACACACTTTCTCTGCTGGTTTGAGTCCCTTTCTCTTGCAGGAGGAAAAAAACGGTGGAGGTGGGGGGCGGGGGGAAGTGAAGAAAGGATTTCTGACAGCCCCGAGGACGAGTAATTTGAATAACTGTGGAAGAGGTTAGGGAAAACTTTAAAAACCTCCCATCCCAACCCACCGGCAGCGGCAGCGGCAGGCAGCGGCTCCGGACCCCTCCCCGCTAGCCCGTGCCCCCCTCGGCTAATCACCCTCATTAGGAGCCTCATCACCGGCCTAATGAAAGCAAACCGTGTGGAAATCGCCGGTAAACAGTTGGGTCTGTGGTGTAATTAATTCAGTGTCTCTTTTAATCAAACTGAAAGGGAATCGGGCAGCGGCTTGCGGAACCGTGACATCACCCCCAAAATCGGCCGGAGCCAATCAGCGTCATCACTCCGGGGACACGTGGGCGAGTCCCCTTTAAAAAAACACACACACAACACAACGAAAAAAAAAAAAAAGAAACAAAAAAACCCCAGCCCCAAAGTAAAAGTGACACAAGTTCATTTTTTAAAGGAAGGGGGGGAGGCGAAGGCGCGCGCGGAGGACGCGCTGTACCGCGGGGCCGGAGGCGCTGTCCTCGGTGCTGACGGGCCCCTGGAGCGGTGGGAGCGCGGCGACAGGACCTCCCTGGCCAGGTGGAGCGTCATGCGCCGCGGGCCGCCGCCGCCGCCGCCGCCGCTATCCGCGGTGCTGACGCCGCCAGGTGCGCTCCGTTCCGCCGGCTGGTAGTGCGGCTCCGGCCCGCTGCTATCCGCGGTACTGACCCCGCTGCCCTGGGCGGCTGCTAGCCTGGAGGAAGCGTGCGGTTTGGATTTTTTTTTTAAAGCCGTTCTTTATTTAGATTCCAACATCCTCGCATCTCTTCTGTGCCAAACGGGCGCTCAGGCCGTCCATCTCCCGCTTTGCTCTCCCCAACTTGGCGCACCCTCCCTCCCATTCCTCCCTGACACTCCCACCACCCCCCCTCGGCTCGGCAGCTCCACGCGATGCTGCAGAAGACGCGCTGAGCCCTTTTGGATCTAATGCGCAGAGGAGGTTGGCCCAGAGCTTCCCGGCTCCCCCAAGGCTGAACTCCGTCCAAGGTGCCCGCAGGCTCCCTGCCCGCCTTCCCCATGCCAGCCCGCAGCTAGGGGCAGGGACATCGGCGGCTGGGGTTGGGGGTGGGTGGGGAGCTTTTGGGGAAGACAGGTCGCAGCTTGGCTATGGAAGGCTCCAATGGCTTTGGGATCGACTCCATTCTCTCCCACCGTGCGGGCAGCCCCGCCCTTCCCAAGGGGGACCCCTTGCTTGGGGACTGCCGCTCGCCCCTGGAGCTGAGTCCGCACTCGGAGAGCAGCAGCGACTGCTCTTCACCAGCCTCACCAGGAAGGGACTGTCTGGAGACGGGCACCCCGAGGCCTGGCGGGGCATCAGGCCCAGGTTTGGACTCCCACCTGCAGCCTGGGCAGCTCTCAGCCCCAGCCCAGTCTCGCACCGTGACCTCCTCCTTTCTGATCAGGGACATCCTTGCCGACTGCAAACCACTAGCGGCCTGTGCACCCTACTCTAGCAGCGGGCAGCCGGCCGCCCCTGAGCCTGGGGGCCGTCTTGTGGCCAAGGCTGGGGAGGACTTTAGAGACAAGCTGGACAAAAGTGGCAGTAACGCCTCGTCGGACTCCGAGTATAAAGGTAAGAAAACAGGAGGAGAAAACTTGGGGGGGCATGCTACATTTCTAAGAACTGCTATATTTCTAAAAGCATATAGGGATATGTACATGCTCACTTGGAGTTCCCCCTGGGCCCAGACTGAACCTTTTGGTCTTGTCTGAACCTTTCAGCTGGCCCCGTGGCTATGCCTTGAGCAGCAGAGCGCAGTGGAGAAAGTGCAAGAGGGACACTGTGTGCTCCAGAAAAGATTCCCCAAAATGCAACAAGCAAACTTTCTAAACTTCACCTGGGACCACTTTCCCAGCAGCACTGGTGGGCAGGAGCAGGTTCCTATCAGGCTAGAGTTTCTTTGGGAAAAGATCTTACAAAAGCAATAGAAGGTCCAACGGGTTCTGCTTGAACGCCTTTTTATAAGGGTGAAAACCTAGCAGGATATTTCAGATGGAGCCTTAAGAACAGTCAGAATTTTCTCCTTTAATCTGAACTTGCAGGCGGGAAGAGGAACTGAGCTTTCCCTCCCGTTGGGCCCAGTGTGATCTGGGCCCTGGGAATCATTCAAAAGAAAGTCTCACTTCAAAGTAGAAAGATCAGCCAGGCAGCTGACTGGGAGCAGGTTCAGAGGTCTGGGTCAGAGAGGGGAGGACCCTGCACCCACCCCACCGTTCTCACTGAGTTTGATTCCAAGTGCAACGAGCAGCCAACTTCAGTTTGTGTGTGGGACCCAGAAACTCGCAACTGACCAGCCCCGCTTCCCCAGTATTAGAGTTGCTGCCCCTTCGTTTGCCTTTCCACCTCTGTGAGGTTTTTTTGGTTGTTGTCCTCTTGACCAGATTAAGAGGAAAGGGGGAAGGAAAGAAGAAAAGAGGCCCTAATTTTCTTTCTCACCCCCAGCCACTACCTCGACTTTAGCCAGAGGTGCAAAATTCTTTCTAGGAAGAAGTCAGAAGGCAGGATGGGAAGGAGTCTCGGAATATTGAGGGAATAAAGCCTTGTGTCCCCATCCAGCATAAAACTAGGGGTTGGCAGAGGCTGCTCAGAGCTCTTTCAGTTTTGCAATTAATTCCAGGAACCCTTTTCATGAGACAAAACTTCCCTAATAAAGGCAACCTTTTTGTTGTCTTGGGAGCCCTGCGCCTGCTCCTCCTATTTGCACTAAGCCTTTGCAAGAATTTAGGGAACCTCACTTTAACACTCTCCTCCCAACCAAGAATTCATTCGTGGACAGGCCCTGACCACAAACTGAAACCCCTTTGGGGCCCCACTCCTCATCCCACTGCCCTCCGCTTGCCCACACAAGCTGCCAGAGAGTGTCTTTGAGCCGGTTAAGCTAGAGAAGCCAGGAAGGAGGTCTGGAGGCATGTGGCTCAGCGACCCCTGCCCCTCCCCCTGGGGCCCATTTAGAGAGGCAAAGAAGACTTGCCCTGGAGAAAGACAGGTGCTGGGGGCGGGGGTGGGGGTAGGCAATGTCCATCTGTATTTATAAGATAGCGGTTTATTAGTAATAATTCTCAAGAACACACCAGCTTTATGGTTAGAGTAAGGGGCGAGCGTCTCCCACACCGCATGCCAACGGCTGGGGCTGGTGGACATGGAAGATAGTTTGGCTCTTGTCTTCTTTTATTTCTTTGCCCGTAGGTGGGATTTTGAGGCACGATTTCGTTTACGATAATTGGAATATCAATTTTCCTCTCCTGTCCCTGATGATATCTGATCAGGGAGGTGATGAGGGCCGGCTGTCCACATATCACTTAAATAGGTTTGGAGCGGAGGGTGTGAAGTTCTCCCCCACCCCTATCCCTAGGAACCGAAGCTTTTGCACTTACAAAGCTCCAAGGTAGAAGAGAGAACGGAAGCATCCACCGCTGAGACAATGTCAGGAGTGTTTCTCCAACATGGAAGCGAGTTTTTCAGGGCCCAAATTAGAAAGGCTTGTTGAGACAGAGACACAGTGAAGGAGCCAGTGAGACAGCCAGCGGGGGCGGGCGTCAGAGTGATTCAAACCCCATCCACCTTCCATGCTAAGAATAATTTCTTCCAAGAAGGGTACAGAGGGAAGGCCAGCCCCACCGGAGTTTTTGGCATCAAAGGCTCCTCAAGGGTCACACTGAAAGAAACTGAAACCAGGCTTTGACAAAAGGCGGTCTGCTGCTGGGTCCTGCTTGCTAGAGCCGATGTCGGCGGAGAAATCGGATGGAGAAATCGAGCCACCGATTTGCTCAGAGCAGGCTGGGTCAGTGGGCCTGGAACTCTGGGGCACTGAGATGTGGCCTCCAAACCAGAGTCTGAGGCCCCACTGGGCTGAGACTGTCCAGGAGGCTGAGGCTGAGCGGCACCGCGTGCCCCTCAAGGCACCAACGTGTGTCAAAGAGGGATTAGGGTCTCCAACCTGTTCTTCCTGACACCACAAACTCAAACCCCCACCCCAGTCCTAAGAAGCTGGGGATTTCCGAAGTCAGTCCCAGCAGCTCCCTCAAAAAGTCAGGTTTCCACAATATTAAGTTTGAGGTTTGAATAACTGTTTTCTCACACTCGTTTCAACTTCTGCCTTCGGGCACAGACACTACTCAGATTTTGCCTAAGGTGCCTCCTGAGGTGGCCATACCCCAGCCAGCGTGGCCCCGGCTCAGGGAGGGCAGGGAGAGAGCCTGGCACAGCAGCCTGGTGGAGACAGGAGGAGGGAGGCATCTCCAGACGCTTCCACCCAGCCGGTGCCCTCCCTGCCCGGCTGCCTCCATGCACGGGGGGCCGGGGCCCTCCTGGCCGAGAACCTCTGCCTTTCTGGTCGAAAATTCTCACTCCCTAGTGGCTCAATTAACCGGATTATTGTTTCCTACAGAGAGAAATCAACTTGCATTCAGCTGAACCCTGTCACTGCACACGCCAGGCACAATGAAACTCACCATGAAGGAAAATAGAGGGAAAAGGGGGAAAACCCCGGCTGGCGCAGCCAACTTTGGGGACATGGACTTGTGGGTTATATATCATCACTTCAGGGAGGGAAGGAGGGAGATCACGGAGCTTGTACTATCAAGTGTGCGTTTTCCGAGCAGTCGGCCCTGAACGAAGGCGCCTGGGGGAAGAAAGAAACGGCCCCTGTCGGGTTCGTTCTTGGGCCTCAGGAGCGGGGCCCCTGCCGGGGTGTCGCGACCGTGGGGCGCGTATTGGCAAGGAAACACGGGCCACGGCGACGCGCACAGCCGAGGGCCGAACGCGCCGAGTCTTTCTCCGAGAGCTTCGCCCTCGCGGCTCGGGCGCCCGGCGCTCCGCCCTCCGCACCGCGGTCGGTCTGGGCTTAGGGACGGCGGAGGCCGGCGCTGCGGCGTCCGCGTCGCATCTCACAAGGCCAGTGCCTGGCTGCTCGGGACACTGGTTCGCTGCGGGGCGAACAGGTTTTTGTCTCTCCACGCGGGTTTTTCTCGCCACATGCCGGCCCTCAGCTTCCTCCTTTCCGGGTCCGCACGCGGCCAGGAAATCGGGGCGCGGACGCGGAGCGCAGACCCGCACCCCTGACGCGCGCGCCTACGCGGCCCGCCCGCCGGAACCCCCTCCCTCCCTCTCCCGCCCCTGGGTCTCCGCCTGGCCGCTGGGCTCAGGGCTCCAGCACGGTTACTCCGTTCATCCCTCCAGGGAGCGCGGCGGAGAGCGAGCGGGTGGGGTCCTCTCGCTTTGGGTCGTTTGTCCCCGGAGGTGTCAACCCTCCTCTTCCTCCTCCTCCGTCAGGGCTCACGCCCTGGTCTGGGGCGGGCGGGGGTGGGGTGCGGGGAGCCGGGGAGCCCGCCTTTGAGCCGCTTGGCCGCGGCCCCACGCGCTTGAGTGCGGCGGGGCCACGGCCGTCGGGAGCCGCGTTTACGCGAGCGGAGCGGACCGGCGGCCAGCTGGGGCGGGAGGGCGCCTGCAGGCAGGAGGCGAGGCCGGGCCCCGACGCACCGCTGTGTCTCCGCAGTGAAGGAGGAAGGGGACCGCGAGATCTCCAGCTCCCGGGACAGCCCCCCGGTGCGCCTGAAGAAGCCGCGCAAGGCGCGCACGGCCTTCACCGACCATCAGCTGGCGCAGCTGGAGCGCAGCTTCGAGCGGCAGAAGTACCTGAGCGTGCAGGACCGCATGGAGCTGGCCGCCTCGCTCAACCTCACGGACACGCAGGTCAAGACCTGGTACCAGAACCGGAGGTGAGGCCTGGCTGCGCGGTGGCGGCGGGCTGAGGGCTCCCCTCCTTTCCTAACTGCCCCTCCCTGGGACCCACAAGCGCATGGCCTGACCCTGAGAGGGCCCCTGCGCTTTCCCTATTCTGTAAAGTGAGAAGACTCAGGCCTCACAGGGCGGAGGCCTTGCTCAAAGTCCCAGTGAGGGACAGCGACAGGACTGGACTCATCCGGGGCGCCCAGTCACCCCCTCCAGGAGAGGAGGACAGACAGACTCATGGGACTGCCCCGACCTCAGCCAGGGTCCTACCCTCCCCACCGGGACCAGCCTTAGCCCCTATTGGGGCCGCTGAGCTCTCCAGGATGGCTGCCAGGCCACAGGAGGGGTGGTGCTCTCAGTATCCAGAAAGTCTTGGGCAGGGTGGGAGGAATGAAGGGGCAGCCCTGATGTGTGGGTGTTGGGGGGGGGCTCTCTGAGTTCTCTGGGGGCTCCTCTGGACACCTCAGCCTTTACAGTCCGGACTGGAGGAAGAAACAGACCCAGCACCGGCTCCTTAGGGAGAGGGTGATTGGGAAACTGGCAGTGGGCACTGGTCTAGAAGCTGGTGCTTCCTAATCTCCGTCCCCAACATCATCACAGGACGAAATTACTCACATCCATCCACAGACACCCCCCCACACACACACACTGACACAGCTCACACCCACACTCACACTCTCACACTCAGTGTGAGCTGGAATGGTGCTTTCCATAAACAAGCCTCAGAACACATCTCCCCATTAATAATAAATACCGATTACTGCTCGGGGCATCAATAATTAAGGCCCGTTACAGTAATTACACAATTATGATGATGATGAATAATTCAGGGAGGGAAACGCGGTTGGTGTGGTTGTGCCCGCCTCGGTGGGACCAGGGCGGGCTGGCCCAGCCTCGCTGGCCAGGCGCACCCAGGGGTCCCAGCTGAAGCGTAGCCTCGACTTCCTTGCCATCTCCAGCCCCAGGCCAACACTCGGCTGGCTGTCTCCGAACTGGGGTTCCCACAGCCCGCAGGGCTCCTCCTGGGCCGGTGCTGGGGAGCTGGGTGCCGAGGGCAGCGGGTGTGGCGGAGAGGGTGTGCAGCTAGTACTCCTACTCTCCAGTTGCCGACTCGGGTCTGCGCAGCGCTTCCACAGAAGCTCGCCCAACGGGGCATCTGCCCGGTCGGTGGTTCAGTGGCCCTCTTCCACCGCTAGCTAGAGGACCAACCTCTTCCAACCCCCCCATCATCGTGCGGGGGGGGGGGGTGAGGTGGGGGGAGGGTCGAGTTCCTAAATTCTCCCAGGGGGCGAATACACAGGGGAGGGGGAGCCCCAACACCCAGCTCCGAGTGTCCCCTGTGATCTCCAGAGCCAAGTGTGGTGAGGTGAGAACCCCATCTTTGGGGTCAGACAGCCTGGCTTAGAGCCTGGGCTCTGCCTCTTTGGAGACCATCCCGAAAACTGGCCAAGGCCTCAGTTTTCTGATCTGTAAGAGAGAGAACAGCCACAGAACGCTGGCGGGTGACAAGAGCCGATGCCTGTGGCAGCTGAGCATGGTGCCTGGCACCCCGTTATTTATTAACAAATCCGTGGGATCCCTCTTGGCCTGCCTGGAGTCTGGGCCAACCACTCGTCAGCGGGAGCGGCAGGGGTCTCTGGGCGCCACAGCCCTGACCCCGCCGCCCGCGTTTATTTCGGTCCCCAGGACTAAATGGAAGCGACAGACGGCAGTCGGGTTGGAGCTGCTGGCGGAGGCAGGCAATTACTCAGCGCTCCAGCGGATGTTCCCGTCGCCTTATTTCTACCCGCAGAGTCTAGTTTCCAACCTGGATCCCGGCGCCGCACTGTATCTGTACCGGGGGCCCAGCGCGCCGCCGCCGGCCCTGCAGAGACCTCTGGTGCCCCGGATCCTCATCCACGGACTCCAGGGCGCCAGCGAGCCGCCCCCGCCGCTGCCCCCGCTGGCCGGCGTCCTCCCGCGCGCAGCGCAGCCTCGGTGAAGCGCCCGCCCGCCTCCCTGGGGCTCCGCGTGGGCCCCTTCCGCCTGCCCTTCGCGGGGCGCGGGGTTTCAACGCCCCTTCCCCCGGGCCCCTTGGCCGGCCCTCCCTGGACTCCCAGCCAGTGTCCGCCGAAGGGCCCTGTGCCAAGTCTACTGAGGCCCGGACCCGGACTGAGTCTCCCTAACACCCCTCGGCGTGCTCCGTCCCGGCCAGGCCGTCAAGGAGCCCCTCCCACCCGCTGGTGTACATACACCCCCCCCCCCAGGGCTCCCCAGGGCACCCCGCCCGGCACCTTCTTGGGAGGAGGTGGGGGCGACCCCGACGCTGCACTCTTTCCCGCTCCCCCTTCATGCTGCAGCTGTACACCCGGCCCTCTCCCCGCACCCCGACAGGCGGAGGGGAGTGTGGAGCCCTCCTCCTGGGCCGCAGCAGAGCTGTACATAAGGTGTGCAAAGTGTATATGAAGTTATTTATTCGTGACCCATGAGCCCGTGACCGTGTCCGTGAATCAGTGAGTCTGTGGCCTGTGCCCTCTTCCCTCCCAGGTGAGGCAGGAAGGGGTCAATGGGGCTTGTCCACCACCCCGACCCCCAGCCTCCTGTCCGGGGGCAGCCAGGCCCTCGGGTTCTCTTTTTTAAATGTCGAAATAAACTTCTTACAAATGACCATGCGCCTGTCCGCGCTCAGCCCTTCTTTCCCGCCCCTCCTTAAGATTCATTTTCCCGTCCTGCGACTCGGCCTCCTTCCATCCGCAATAGGAAATATTTTTGTCCCCCTCTCTTCCTTGGCGCTGTGGTCAGGGGGCAGGGGGCCCACTGGCCTCGCTGGGGTCCACGGGCAGGGGCCTCCCCTCCCTGGCCTCAGTCTTCCTGTCTCTACAGTGAGGCGAGCCTACTGCTCTCCCCACCGCCCCCCTTCCCTCTCCATCTGGTTCCTAGCGGCTCCCAGCCGGTCCCGGGGGCCGGAGCGGGGGTCAGCGCCTGGGCTCGCTCGGTGGCGGGCCGGGCTGCGGTGCCCTCGCTGAGCCGGCTCATCTGGCCGCAACAAGGGCGCCGGCAGCTGGTGACCGGCCCGCCGGGCGCGGGGCCGACAGATGGGCTCCGAGGCTACTCCCCCCGCCAGCCCCCTCCGCCCCGCGCTCCGGCCGAGATCGGGCTGCGGCCGCTCGCGAGCGCCAAGGCGGCTCGGCCCCGCGCCGCCAGGACCCGACGAGCCTTCGCTGGGAGCCTGACGCTGCATCGGTAACCCCCAGACCCCGCATCTTCTCACTTCCCCCCTTGACCCTGGGAGCACGTAGATGAGACCCAGAGGGGAGCCAAATCCCCGAGTCTGCCCCATGCCCCAGCCTGCGGCTTCAGGATCTCAGGGGACGGGGGGTTTAAGGCTCCAGCCAGACTGAGGCCTCCAGTTCATGTTCAAAGGGCCAAGGTCACCTCCTGAGGCCGGTGGCTCTCAGGGGAAATGGGCGCAGGTGTTTCCCTCCCACACACCACCTGCAGCTCCGACTCTCAGGGCAGAAGACAGGCCCAGGGCCCGGAAGTTTTGGGGCCCTGCAAGCAGAGCACCCTCCAGTTTTGTGGCAGGATTGCTGTGGGAGAGGGCTGCCTCCTGGGGGAGGAGTGGAGGGCATGTTTACCCCCCCAAACGGACCCTGCTACTGTTTCCTCCCCCCCCACCCACCGCTTTTCTTTCCCCGGCCGGTGAGGGTATTATTCTAATTTTGCAAAATGCACAGCAGCTAATTAAGTCCAGGAGCCTCTCGGCTTTCGAGTTCTTTTGCATGTGAATGGGGGTTGGTAAATCCCCAGCTCTGGCTGCGGTGGGGGGCGAGGGGAGACTGTCCCCAACTCAGGGTTAATGAAGTGGGAAAGGAGTCTCTCACAGCCTCCTGCAAACAAACCCCCCCACGCAACAAACCCAGCAGAAATCCTACATGGATTGACTTAAGCCCAGGGGATAAGTGCTTTAAATTAATCTCATTGAATAAGAATGAGACCAAACAAAACTCTTTAAAATCATATTAAAAATCTATCAAAGGACAACTTGCACTGGTGTGCTTTTCATTTTGTGAAAGTGAAGGAGGTAGACCAGAGCAACCACCCCTCCGTTTGCACAGCGGCAGCGTGAGCCGCAGACGCGTTCTCAACTATGTAATTGTCCTTGTACCTCAGAGGCGACTTCATATCTTACATTAATGAAGAACAAGGCTTCCCTACAAGTTTATAATTACAATATTTTAAATTGTCCTGCACTTCCCATCTGTAATGACTTTACAACCTCGGCGAGGAGGTGGGCTTCTGCTCCCATCCACTGGAAGACTAAATTGGCTTCCCTGCTCCCAACCCTGCGGCTGGGTGTGAACTCTATTCAAAATACAAAGAAAGAATGAATGCAAGCCCCCCCAGCGGGCCGAACAATGGCTGAGGCCCCCAGGAGGCGTCTTCTGTGCTCCCCCACCGGCCCACCCCGCTCTCTTCCGAACCTAGGCTCCCCAGGGTGGGGGCAGTGGAGTTTAAAGGAAGTTTAGGTTCCCCTGTGAGCCTCGTTACAAGGGCTCTGGAAATTTCTGAGGAGCCTAGCTGACTCGAAGGGTGTCCCACTGCCCCCACACAGGTAGGCCTTGCCCGGAGCTCCTCTCACGGTGGGAGCCGATTAAGACAGAAGGTGAGATGGTCACACAGGCAATTCAACAAGACCGGCGAAGCGCCCTGTCCAAGCAGGGCCACTTTTCCAGTAGAAAAAGCTTTAAATTCCCGCGTCATGGAAGTGATGCTTGGACTCACATGGCTTTCCCTGACTTCCTGCTGAGGGACGCAGTGGTGACTAGCGAGGTCCCTAGCAGTGTGGGATGCACCTGCCTCAAGGGGCTCTCACTGACTCCCTCTTCCCTACATCTCACCTCCCTTCACTACAGGAAAGGAAAAAAAAAAAAAAAAAATCAAAGGAACCCGCTGGGCTTTGTCAGAATGTCCTTCTCGGGAGCGGAAGACGCTGTGCGCACCAGACTGACTCGATCACTCGCCAAGGGCTCTTTGCCCTTCGGTGCGTGGGAACGGGCCCCTCGGAGGAGCTGCAAACACGGAGAGGTTTTGGATGCAAAACCAGCATTCGACAAGCCCACGAGGGGAAAAAGCTTTAGGCTGCAGTACTCCATGAGACGCCCAAATTCTCTGTGACTTTAAATAGGTAAGTTTGGGAAATCAGAAAAAGGGACACAATTAAAAACACACACAAAATTAGAGTATGTACAGTGGAATTAGGCTAAAGCTTCGCCTAATTGATGCCTGAAATGTATAATCTGTCAGGAGCCAGAATAGGAGAAAGAGATTTATTTTAAGGTTATTTAAATTTAGATAATATTAACCCTAAATCTGTTAAATCCGTGTTTCTTTATTAACTGGGGGTAATATATTGATTCTGCTTAGAAACAGGCCCTCGAAGCATCTATGGCAGGAAACCCTCACCTAAGTGTCGCCAGATCAAGCCCAAGTTCCACCTCAGAATTCTGGTCCCTTATACTCTGCAGGGGCAGGTCCCAGCACGGCCGCCGCAGGAATGCAGAACCCGGATTGGGCCTCTCCTGGAATGAGTACTTGGGGGGTGTGTGGGTGGGGGCGGCCTTCTCTTTGATCCTCCCCAGTCACTGGCATTAATCCTGTTTCTCACACAGCTGGGTTTTGTCTCTAAAGTTCACTGCCTCCTTTTCTCATCCAAATCCTGTGAACCGCTACACACTGAAGTAAAAGAAAGGTGGCAGATTTGCCCAAGTCAGCTTGACAGTAGGAATTCATTATTATCATTATTATTGTTAGAAATTTCGCCAACCGTCCCTATGAATGCGTATGTGACAAGTGATCTGAGGAGGTCACACTGTCGCCGCCCCCCCCCCCATGGAGGATTAGTGCCCACTGGGCTCCCATTGGCCCTTTCCCCCCGGGCCACCTCCGGTGTGGGTGTCGGCTGACTGCCCCCGCCCCTACCCTGGCTACCAGAGGGATGGTGGCGAGGAAGTGGACCCCTCCGTGGACCCCACAAGCAGCCACCTTGCAACTATCATGACGCGCTCCTGGCCACCTAGTTCCTGTGGATCTGGAGGGTTTACTGAACTGGGGCCTCAGCTCCCGCTGCAGGAGCTGGAGGGGTAGGAAGGCAGCAAAGAGGAAGCGGAGCGAACAGACAGACGGAGTCCTAACAGTCTGCGCAGACTCCCTTCTGGAGTGCCGGGACACTGACTGGGAAATCACTGGGGGTCGGGTGGCGGCGGGGCTTCCAGGCCTCCCAGGGAAGCACAGTGAGGGAGGGTGGCTGAGGCCTGGGTCACACTACAAAGAACCCAGACCCAAGACTCGAAGACAAGGTGGGATTCGATGGGAGAAAACACTCGGGAGACTGGTGCCCTTTGACTTCAAAGGCAACAGTAAAAAAAAAAAAAGAAAAAGAAAACAAAGAAAGAAAAAGAAAAAAAAGAGAAAAGGCACCAGTACATCCATCAGCCCCGAGAGTTTTCCGTGGACAGGAACAAGGCAGCCATGCACGTGAATGCAATGGGTTCGGAGCAGCCCTCGGGCAGGACCGGGAGCCTCTGACCCCCACCCTAATCTGCTGGGTCCTTCTCCACAAAGCACTTGTACATCAGGAAAAGGAGCTGATGTCTTTTTTTTCACTTTCACAAACTGCATTCCTACTTTCCAAAATGCATGCTAGTCCATGTGGTTGATACAGGGCAGCTAATGAAAACTTTGAGACTTGTTCAGAGCCCTGTCCAGAGGCAGGAAGAGGCCCCCCGCTGATGCCGGCCCCACCAGGCCCTCGCCAGAGGTGGAGAATGTCTCACGAAGGTAAGCATGAACCCCCGCCCCTGCCAGGACGAGGGCTGTGGCTTCTCTGGGTCAGGGACATCGTCTTCAGGGAAAAGTGGCACCATTACTTCCCACAAGGCTCCCGACAAGGCCAGGGCATCAGCCCCGGCCTGTGGAGGCACAGTTAAAAAAAAGAACAACAACCGAAAACTTTTTTGGGGAAGTCCTGTTGTCCCCCAGTTAAGTCTTCCTGGGTTTTTCTGCTTCACGGGAAGCGTCTCTTAGTTTTTCCCACGGCTGAGGCTGCGCGGCCGGCTGCGGGCTCTGCCCGTTTGTGTTGCTTTTTGACCTTGGCGACGCGGCCTCCATCCCACTTGAGTATTCCGAGCGCAAGATTTCAGCGAGGCGGTGTTTGCTCCGGGTCTTCTTATGAAGGTCAGGCCTGAAGAACAGTAACAGCAGAGGGAAAAGAAACTTTATTATTTTTTTCCCTTCCCGTGTGGAGAGAGGCTGAGAGCAGCTGGTCCCGAGACTGCGGAACCGACACTTCTGGATTAACAGAAGTACCATGCCTTCAACAGTGCTTGTTTTGATATATCCTATGCACCAGAAGATTAGACACGGCGCTGACAGATTTTCATAATGGTGGCAAAATATCATGGCATTTTTAAAAGTGAGGCTTTGTTCTATGTTGTTTTCATGGGGAAAAAAGAACGATATACACACTCACACTCTGATGGCAAATGAAGTGTGTGACACAGCAGTTTGCCAAAGGATGAGGGAAAAGACCCGCCTTGAAACTCCGTAAGGCTCAGCGGTGAGAGCTCACCAGTGGCTCCTGGCCAGCGAGGCCCGCACCGTTCAAAGCCACTGGCCTCCTACCGACAGGGCCAAACAGGGACGCTGGGGTGTCAGTGACAGTCACCTCTTCACTGAGCGAGGAGACTCGAGTAAGTACTTCTGACCCTGAAAGCCCCAAGCCCAGGGTGCGCTGGGCCAGCGCGGTCAGCGTCCGCACGGCAGCCAGATCGGTGGCTCTCCGTAGACCGCAGTTGTGGCTGTGGCTCGAGGGGGGTCTCCTTGCCCAACCCACTCGGAAAGTAAGTGCCAAAGGCTGAAAATCCACCTCGGACGTTGAACATTAGTAACTGTTCTCAAAAGACAGCAGCCTTACCATTTGATCCGAAGATCAGAGGCAGAAATTTGTAGAAGTTCAGTTGTACACAGGATTAGGGTTACGAAAACGGAAGAGTGAATGTTTCCTAAGACAGGATTTTAACCAAAACAACAACAGAAACCCACAGTATTAGGTGGGTCATTCCCTCAGCCCCCCAGTGGCAGGGTCACAGGGGAACATGGTGTCTTGGGATTCCTACGGAAGACACATGTCACCCTCTGTGACTTACAGTTACATTTTCTTTGTAATAATCACAGCTCAGGTGGACCAGGGCTGTGGTCCATGCAAACGTAACGGGATTCCTGTGAACTCCAGAACCAGCAACAGGACCAACGTTGCGCTAATAAACGGATGATGAAAGGCCGCAGAGCCGTGTGACAGTGTCGTCCCTGGGCAAAGGCGGCTGCGCCAAATTACAGGCGCACTGCACGGGGGTGCAGGGTGTAGGCGGGGTGCAGGGTGTGTGCGGGGTGCAGCTGAGTCCGCGACCCAGCAGAGCGAGGTTTCCCACCACGACACATGGGGGCCACAGTCACCCTTGGCTGGGCACAGCGAAGACTTGAGGCCGACGAGAGGCCAGGGCCTGAGGGCTAGAGTTTCCCACGGGGCTGCATGGCTGTGACCCGGAGACGAGGGGTACAGAGGTTCCGTACAATCCCACACAGTCCCCGCGGGATGAGGGTGGCGTGGCGGCACCCTCCCGTCACAGACAAGGAACCTAATCCAGAGGCGCACACGTACCATGCCCAGGACCATCCAGCTCATGGGGGCAGAAGCAGAGACGCAAACACGTCAGAGGGACTCAGGCTGGCGTGCTTCCCACCAGGCCGCGGGGCCCGGGGTGAGCAATCAGGAAGGCCCAGCGGCATTAAGGGTGACAACCACGGTTTGACATGGGGAGTCCCGGGGTCACACAGGGATGCTGCAGGGCGACAATGGGGGCCAAATCTGGATCCTCGGCCGAGGAGGAAGGGGCAAGTGGGAAGAGGAAAGGCCGGGGGTGATGGAGGTGCCTGGCCTGGAACCTCGCTCATTAGCTGAACGACGGGGACTGAGGCTCTCTGGGCTCCAGCTTCTTCATCCCAACCGGGTGGACGCTCAGGACGAAGCTCAGGGGAGCCGTGAGGGTGAAGTACGACGCGCAGGCTGAGGCAGGCCAGGGCGCCTCTGGCTGCTCTCCCTTCTCCTCCAGGGCCCGCCGTCCAACTAGAGGGGGGCCCGCCCGGGGTGGGCTGGGGGACCCGATGTGCCCTGGCGGATGCTGCAGCTGGGGGGGGAGGGCGCCCGGAGCGGGGCGGGGAAGCGGCAGGAGCCAGGCCTGCAGCTGGGAGCGCTCCGCTTGCTGCACACCCAAGGCTGCCAGTTCTGGTGCCTGGAGGTTATTTTTAGTCGGGTTACATGACAGACGGAGTGGAAAGGTTCTGACAGGAAGAAACGCTGCCTCTTCCCTTTTGACTCCAGGTACTTACAACGTGTATAATTTTAAATGCAACAACTGAGTTTCAAAATATGCAAACTTTCAGTCAAAATAGCCTCCACAGCACACAACGTCTCTGTCGCCTCAGAGACCGCTCCTGCCACCCGCTAATGCAAGATAAACAGCCAGCGTCCGAGGGCGGCCATCTGCAGAAGTGACACTCTCCCGGCCAGGGCGCCCGCAGCCGGAGCGGGGACCGCGCCACCACCCACCGGCGTCACACGGACGGGCGGATGCGCACGCGCACACACAGCTGTGTGCTCCGAGCCGCGGAAGGCCCCGTCTGCTGGGCACGGGGGGCGGGGAGGGGGGCAAGGGGGCGCGCTGACCAGCAGCTTCAAGTCCACGCCGTGGAAGAGGCCGCCCCTGAAAGCGCTGTCTTGGAGGTGGTCCTGCATATAAGCCTGGAGCTTGGGATCGCAAAACCTCCCAGCTATGTCATGATCTCATTCTAGTCAATGAACATGCTTTCAAGGTGGGGCCCACAGCCAAACTCCAAGGCTCTTGGTGGCCGGGAGAGCGAGCAGGGTTTGATCTTTCAGACCCAGAGCCCTTCCTGAGGACGCGGACCTCAGGGTCACCCCCAGGAGCCCCCCCTACTATCGGAGCAGCAGGACCTCTTCCCCCTCGGCCGGCCGGCTCGCTGTCTGCCGTTCCTTTGTTCTGAGGCGGGGGGCCGAGAAGGCGAAGCGCAGATGGGAAGGTGGAACGTTCTCAGCCCAGGCCCGAGCCGGGCGCATGCGGGCTCCAGCTTCCTTCTCCTGCCAAGCTGCAGTCCTCCCGGGGACCCGCCAACTTTCTTGCCCTCTTTGCCCTCCAAACACTCCAGCCCCTCTCCAGTGGCCCTCCCGGGGCACAAGTAATCCGGCAGTTACCAAGCAACAGATCAGTTTATCTAACCCCGGGAGCTCCCTTGTAGTGAAGGCTGAACAGCCCCTCGGCCACCCCCTCGCCCACCCCTGGGCCACCCGCAGGACAGGCAGATGCCACTTTCACTGCCAATAGGCGAAATCACAGCCTAATCAGGAAATCTATATGGCCGCTAGGGTGACCGCTGCAGGAGAGGGGCCTCGGCCCTCCTCCCAGCTTTTTGGACAGACTCCCAGAGGGCCGCCCCAGCCCGGGCTCGTGTCAGTGCCGTCCTCTTGCAGGACAGAGGGTTTTACTTTATCTTTTTTGGTTTACGTACTGTCAAGCCAATCGATGTTTTCTTTTCTGTTTTATCGCTTTAAGGTCGGGCTTAGGGAAGTCTTCCTCGTCCTCGCACTGAAAAACGCTCAGGCATACTTTCTTTTAGTCGGCTACTGCCTTAATTCCATTAAGATCCCTCCCCAGCAGCCATCCAGTTAACCGAGACAGTCACTGGGCAATAACCCTGCCCCCCCCAGGGGCTCCGAATGCACCCGTCACCCCCTTTCTGACGTTCAGAACACTGCCCGCAGGTGACGTCCGATGAGACCGTGAGGACGGTGATGCCAGCGTTAAAGCAGTCTGCCACCTCGGGGAGAACATGTAACTCACATGGGCGGTGAAGGGATTTAAAGGTAAAACAAGTCTTAAATCCGGGGCTTTCGAACTGGCCATGCGACTGTAATAATTTTACTCCTCCCGCTCCCATGGCACTTCGGGTAGGTCAGGTACCATTTTCGGAGCTCGACAGGTATTTAACTCACTTACTTCGCCAACAGCCCCATGACACAGCTAGTGTCAGCACCCCCAGGGTCATGAACCAGTGACAGAAGAGCTGCCGGTTCAGCCCCGAAAATCTGACCCTATGACGTGCACACTTAACCACCGTACTGTGGTCATCAAAATGAGAAGTCTCTTATATGACATTTTTTTTATAAGCAGGGGAAGGGGGAGAGGGAGAGAGAATCTGAAGCAGGCTCCACGCCCAGCACGGAGCCCAGTGAGAGGCTCAGTCCCAATCATGACCTGAGCTAAAACCAAGAGGCAGAAGAGTAACAGACTGAGCCACCCCCACGTCCCAAAATACTTTCAGTAACAAGACAACGTTCACGTTATCTCAAAATCTTAGAGACTCTTGGGCGCCTGGGTGGCTCAGTGGGTTAAGCCGCTGCCTTCGGCTCAGGTCATGATCTCAGGGTCCTGGGATCTAGTCCCACATCGGGCTCTCTGCTCGGCAGGGAGCCTGCTTCCCCCTCTCTCTCTCTGCCTGCCTCTCTGCCTACTTGTGATCTCTCTCTCTGTCAAATAAATAAATAAAATCTAAAAAAAAAAAAAAAAAATCTCAGAGACTCTTAGAGCCCCCGATAGAGTGCATCTTATGGTTGGATAAAGGTGAAAAACAGCACTTTAGAAACTCACAATTTGCTCAGCTTCATTACAGATAGGAAGAGACCCAAATGCACACACCTGCAGAGGAAGTCCGAAGGGCATAAAAGATGTGATTCAAGGTTAACTTGGCTTGTGGGTTTATGGGGTTTTTAAAGCTTCCCTCTATTTCCTGAAGTTTTATAATGAACATGTATTATTTTTATAATCAGAAAAAAGCATATTTTAGGAAGGAAAAATAAAATGGTAGATTTTTGCCCTACGCTGAAACATCAAAGTCTTTTAATCTTTACTTATCAAAACGTCCTTCCCTTTGGCTGTTAGTTTGCTTGATTCTGGGAGGGATTTTTCTCTTAAATCAGAGAGACACACAGAAGAGGGAGGAGTCAGGTGTACTTTTCCGATCAGAAAGATTCTGCACAGAAATGAATGACCCAGAGCAACAGTGAGACACCCCCTCCCCCAGGACTCTGCAGGGAGGCAAGCCCCCCAGCTGGAAGAAAAGCCCGCGTTCTAAGTGATCCCGGTAGGAAACAGGGATGCTTTCAGGCGGCTTGAGGCGGACTCAAAACTTTCTACCTCCTGCCTTGCTCTTGTGGATGAAGGAAGGCAGCAGTGTCTAAGCGGGGGTTGTGGTGGCTCTCAGATGACAGTAAGAGTAACAAACAACTCCAGGGAGAATTCGACAAGCAGTCCCTCTGGTGCAACAAAGTGGTTCAGGTAAGGAACCAGCCAGCATGGGATGACAATTTAGCCTCCACACTATCAAACCCAAACCTTTCACGGTCACTGAAGGAGGAGCAACTGTACCAAGACTCCTTCACCCTTTGGATTCTGCTTTGGTAGAGATGTAAGCTGGTGGGCGGACCACATAAGGGACGCTTCCTTTGTGATTTCTTAGGATCAGACCAACTCTAGCTTCTGTGAAGCCATCGGGATCCCGGAAGACACCCATTCTAGGGGAGCCCTGCTGTGGCAGTGGACGTTGCAGGAAAATTCCCAGGAGTGGCTTTGTGGACACAAGGACTGATAAAAAGTGGGTTCCTGCCTTATAACTGAGAAGAAGACCCAGTGAAAAGCAGAAGGGAACTCTGAGCCTCGGGCTGCGGACGCGCACACCGCCAGGCCACGCTGGCCCCAGGTGACCAATACACTAGTTGCATCAGGCTGCCCGCCTGGCAGGGCGGGCACACTGAAGGCGAGGACAGAGATCATCTTTAGAGACAGCGGAGACCCGGAAGTAAAGAGCGGAATCAGAATCCTGGAAATGGATGGGAACTCTCGAGATTAGGGACCCGAGTGACCGGCGCTCTGCCAGGACCAAGGCCCAGACACCGCTGGGCAGGGTGGCAGTGCGGGAGAAAGAAAGGGTTGAAGACGAGAGGTCTGTGACCCTGGCTGGAACCCCAGCTCTGCCCCTCACCTAGCTGATGCCCCCGGGGAGTCAACTGCTTCCTCCAAGCTCAGTCTCCCCCACGTCAAAAAGTGCTTCCACATTGAGGCCTACAAGCATGCGAGAGTGCTTTACACGTTTTAATTCTCTGCGAAAATACCAAGATGGAGAAATACCGAGCGGACACGCAAACAACGAAGTGCACTTGTAACAGGTAAGACTATGTCCTGAAAACGCTGTCTGAGACTGATCGGCTCAGTGCAGAATTTCAGCACCAAAGCCCCGAGAGCTCAGCCCTCCGGGCCTGTCCTGTCTGACGGTGTTACGGATGCCCTGGATGATATCACGAGGCGTATCTATCACATCCGCTGAGGAAAGGCAGCCTGCAGGGACAGCTAGCACACGGGATGACGGAACGCCTGCCACACCCTAGCAGGCCAGAGGGACGGGTCTCAGCTGAAAGGTGAAACAGAACGGGGGCAGAGGCAACGTCTTGCTCGAGAGGCAAAGCAGCTGGGTGGTCTGAATCATCACACGTGCAGACAAGTAGGGGCTTAGTTGACCAGTTCCAACCTAAGCCCCAGGATGACCCAGATGTCGAGAATGGGCCTGGAGGTCCGGGTGCGTTGAAGCCCTGCCTGTGAGGGGCAGGATGCAGGGAGGTTCCCCTCCTCCGCCGCCCCCACTGCACTGACAGCCTGGCCCAGGGGAGCCGGGCATAAGCGGTAGCTGCAGTCCCGGCTCTTACCATTAACAGACCAACAGATGTGACCACTGTCCTCTTAGTGCTGGTCAGTCTCTGCTGCGTGTTTGGGGAATCTCATGAGCCTGATTTTGAAAAGAACCTGGGCTGAGGGATGACTGAGCAGCTGGAGGCGCTGGGGCTGCAGGGCCTGGTGGCGGCGCCGCGGGCCAGAGCTGGCCCCTCTGAGGGGGAGGACCCTGGCGCCGCCCCGCACGGGCTGAGCGACTCTCTAAGTCTGGCCAAGGCCCGATTTCTCCTCATGCCAGTCTGCTCACCCACAAAAGGATTAAGTGAACTAATGAATCAAAGCGCTTCTCACAGTGCCTGTTGCGAAGGCCCTCATTAAATGTTGACTGTTATTGTTATTAACAGTATGGAGAAGAGGAAAGGTGGGAGAGAAGGAGCCATCATCAGATATCTGACACATGTCATGTGGCCCAGCGACGGCTTTGATCAGTGATAACAACACCTTGTATTTTTGTGTTTGCAAATCAGGTGCATTCAGCATTTGAATCTCACAGAGACTACAGAGTGGAAAGAAGACCAAAGGGGGGGAAATGAAAGTGATCTGTCGGGGCTCATCTCCAGGAGCTCTAACAGCAAGCAGGGTCCACTGGGGAGGCGGTGGACCCCCACGGCTGGGAGGCCTGGAGCAGAGGCCTTCTGGACGGAGGAGCCACACAACAGGCGAGTCAAGGGCCGGCTGTGGTGGAAGCACTCCGGAGGATTCCAGGAAGCACTTGCCCATCGCTTACAGACTCAGAGAGAGGAAGCGGGACAGTGGGAGAAAGCAGCAATGGCTCCAGGCCAGGTGCTCCACGTTCAGTACTTTCTCCCACTCCACACGGCCCCACAGGCCCCACGGGCCCCACGGTGCGGGTGCGCTACCACCGGGGCCACAATCAAGCTCAGAACAGCAGACACTGGCTCTAGGTTTCCCCACTGCACTGCATCCTTCTGCCTCTGGACCCTGAAGGAAGCCAGAGAAAAAGTGGGATCCAGACCCTTCCTGCCATCTTCTCAGACAGCTTTTGAGGTAATTGCCCCCCAAAACACAAAGCTTCTACCACCCACGCCAGGGGCTGCTTACTCTGCTGGTTTCAAACCAGTCTTCCATAGACGCAAACCAATGACCTCTTGCTTTAAGCCTGTTTCTTCCGCTACGTGAACAACTATCTGCTCACATAGAAAAACATCTGTAGCAAGTTCCAAATACTTGTTACTTTGCCCAATATCAACTCTAGAACCTGGAAGCTTCCACAAAGGGTACGTAAGGCAGCGCCCAAGTACTCAGAGCACGGACTCCGGGCTCTCTCAGACGCAGGGCCATGGGATCAGGCCTGCCCACATCCTGCCGGGTTACTGGACACCAGCCTCGGTCACAAGGGCCCTGGTGAAGTCTCCGTGGGATCCACACGTGCACTCGGCACAGCTACGGGTGCGCAGAAGCCCCAAAGAGTCCCACAGACCCACACTGCTGCTACAGGGCGGTGCTCCGGCCACGTCCCTCTTCTGGATCACTACGTAGGGAAGACACTGCTCTCCACTCTGCACTGTGGCTGTACCTTCAGGGCCAGAACGAAGAGCGTATCTGAAAAAGACCTGCAGCCATTTCATTCGGGCCATAACAGGGTGCAAAGGTTCTGGCCTCGTCAAGTAAGGAGAATACAGAAGGGCTGGGGACACACACCTTCCTACTCAGGAAGGGAGCCCAAAGACCATGGGGACAGAGGACAGGAGCGAGTCAACCCCAGGAGGGGCCAGAAGGGGCCCAGGATGACGAAAACGGAACTGAACCATGTGTAGCGAGGGGAAAACTGGGGCCCATGGCGTCCTTCCCTATTTGTCCAGTGGTGCGAACCAGAAGAGCCCCGAGCAAGGCCAACCGCACGAAGGGCTGGGCCCCTCAACCACGGTCTGCCAAGTCGTGCCGGGCCAGTCACCTGTGCCAACTCCAGTGCCTGGAAGGCTCCGACAGTGAACGTGAGCGCCCCGGCACCCTCCCAGGAGAGGACAGCTGGGCTCCTGTTGTCGTCAGCCCTGACTGCGTGACTGAAAGCACGGCCTGTGGCGGCCGCTGTCTGCAGGTGACCCAGGTGTGGAGGAAGAGTGAGGTCACTGTGAAACCCCTCTAATGGCCTCATTAGCCTGGTGGGGCTGAGAGGGTGTTGGTTTCACGAGGAGGCAAAGGGCTGGTAATTGCATGGTGTCAAAGAGAAAAAAAATAGTGGTAGAAGCAAAAGGCCGAACGTAAACAGCTGCACGTGCACCACTGTAATTAAGCCGGGGCACACAGTCCTCGACGGGCGAGAAGGGAAGGGAATGGAGACTGGTCTTGTACCAGCTGAGCTGCACGGAAGGGGCAAGCCCTCCACCGGAGCCTGTGCCCACCCCAGGCCACCCACCTGGAGCGGCCGACCAATGCAACGCAGTGAGCTCAAAACCTGCGGGGACTGGGCGACAACTCTGGGCTGGGCCACGTGCTCCACCAGAAGAGACCGGGCCACCGTCCACAGTACTTCTCCTGTCCCTGTTGCAGCCTGGACAACACACAAGAGTGCATTCTCTTCGGTACAAACGTCCCAAAGCAATGATCCAGGCAGACTTCCAAGCGACTCACCTTCTCTCCCTCAGCAGAGGCCAGGTGGACGCGGTCCCATCTACAACTGGGGCAGCTCATCCAGGTTCCGCGTTAAATTAGCATCGATTCATCCTGCCTCCCATTCAGAGCGCACATACACTCGGCCAGCATATCACGGCCTTCCTGTGTTAAGGGCACTCCATCACCTGCTCCAAGGACCTGGGTCTACCTGTTAGTCAAGTTCGTGACCACGTCCGCCCCACTCTTCATGACTTCAGACTTCCCTGAACCAGGGTCGCTGGGGTTCAGGCCTGGGCCTCTGTGTGTACAAAGCTCCCCGGGGGAGTGAGAGCAGGTTCTGCTCCCTTGCTCTGCAGGAATGCACATCTGTCCTCAAGGCTTTGTTGGGTGGTCCTTAGCTCTTTTCCTCTGGTCTTCGGGCTGACGTTGTGTGATCTGATCTTCCTGAACCGGCTTGTCCCCACATTCTGGGGCTGATTCCCAGGCCTAGGCCCCCTGTGAAGCCAGGGAAACTGGGCCAGAGGCCTAAGCCTGCAGGGTGCTCGGCAAGGCCCTGAGAGAATGGGGAAAATAGGGGCCATGCGATGCAGGTCCTTGGGAAGAGCGGGTCTGCTGTTGTCACATGCCTGAGTCATTAGAGCCATGAGACCCAGCAAAAGGCTGGCCGCAAGGGTGATGGGTGAGGGGGTGCAGCTGTTCGGCCTGGAGCACAGGTCAGAGGGAAACACAGTGGCCGCAGCATACTCCAGAAGGCCAGAGGAAGGTGAGGGGCCAAGAGCTGCCACTGATGGCGGCAGGGTTGGAGAAGTAGCAGGAAGAGACCAGTGCAAGGCAGCCAGGGCGGTCAGCAGTGTGACCTGCTTAGGAGAGGTCTGGGCCACATGCAGGGGTGGGGCTTCTCAAAGAGATCCCCACGTTTTCAAGCGTGGCTTTGTCCAGCCTCTGATCTCATGTTTGGCCAATCTGTCTTTACAGGATAACTGGCTCAATGAAATCGAGAAAATTTTCACAGTGGGCAAGATTCCAGGCTTGCCTTCAGCTAATTAAGTGATATTAGGGAGGCTGTAAATGCCACATAAAAATTGGCAGACAAGCTGCTCTGAATGATGAGAATATTGCCTTGCAGGGAGGGGCAGCTGCCGCTTCCCCATGCGTGTCTCAGAGAGGACCTGCTGTGTCTTCAAAGTTGTTCCTGATAAGACAAGTTCAAGGGTGGCCACACTTTCCGCTCCCCTTCACACGGATACTCACGAGGACGGGGAAGGCGGGCACAAAAAGCCACCAGCAGTGCTGTCGCTGTCGTCCCCAGCAACAGGTGCTCCGTGTGTTCACGTGTGACACCGTGTTGACGGCCTGCACTCGTCACCTGGTTTGGTCCCCACAGCAGCACCATGAAGCTCCAGTTCCCCCATTTGGGAGGCAAGGGGACTAGTCAGGGAGAGAGCCTGAGTCGCCCAACCCAGGGCACAAGCAGGGGAAGTGGCGCACCACCGACTTCTCATCACCGTGTGGCCCTCCCTGGCTCGGCACCGACGACACGAGGGGACACTAGAGTACTAGTCAGGAGGGACTCTCGGTAGTTATTTAACAACCACTGAACAGGCGGGGGTGACAGTCACAGCCAGTGAAGGGCAGAGGCCTTCAAAATTGAAAAATGCCCCAGCTGGAGCTCTGCAAAACCCCCAGTTTCAACCCTGGGGATAAAGCGTTTATGATCACTCACACGGGAAGTCTGGCACGCAACCTCTCCAGGAGAATGTTTACTTGCTGTAGAGGACGCACTGTATCTGGAACTTTGGCTCTGGGGTGCCCGGAGGCCAGGACCCAGGGGAGCCAGCCCCCACACACCCCTGCATTACTGACCGCAGCCCGTCGAGCACCGGCCGCGCGCACACAGCCAGCGACCAGCAGCCGGGGCTAAGAGCACCTTCGTTTCAGACTGTTCGCCCATTTGGTAAGATCAGGTAACACTCAAGAAGGCTGGTGTGAGAAAACGTATACAAATAAAACAAAACTGCGTTTCCTTTAAGAACAGTCAACAATTCAGACCGTTGTTCCTCTACTAATTTTAAGAGGAGGGAGGCGAGAACAGAGGAGCAGTTATTGGCTTCCTGGTAAAGGCGATGTCCCAGATGTTTCTAGGCACTCAGAAAAACATCAGAAAGACACAGGTGGCAGAAGCCGGGGTAGACAAGTCCTAGGCAGCTAAGACTAAACAGTTTGGGGAAGAGGAGCACTTTCACGGTTCCAGCACATAACTCACACGAGAGAGGGCGGTTACAACCCACAGACTCGCTCTTCCATACTGTCATGGTAGCTCTGAGACCGTAAGGCGCTCGTTCTGCTCTTGAACCACTCTCCACGGTGTCGGACAGGTGAGGGGTCCGCAGCCCTCCGCGGCACGCCTGCCCATGACGGGTGTGCGGCTGCCTACACAGACACCCTGGCAAACAAGGCAGCTCCGCCCTCCCGCAGCAGACAGTACCGGGCCTCCGTGTCTCCGGGGAAGATGGAAATTCTGGAAGGTCTGTTACCTTTGCTTCTCTGAAGCAAGTGCTGAGTCTACCAAGCTTCAAATCGGAACCGCATATCGCAAGGGGAAAGGCTGTGTTTGTGACGGATGTTGCTAAGGGGCCACTCAATATTTTACCACCTGCACCGACTCCCTGTGCAGCTGTGTGTGTTGGGGTCCGGGGTGGGGGCGGCTCTGACAGGTCCACATGTAGGTGTCAGGAGAGTTTTGAAACTATGACTGTATTTGCGTGCGGAGGAGAAATGCATCGCGTTCCCTGTCACAGCCAAGGACGGAAAAGGAGCCACAGACCTGGTGATTAAGATCTCATTTGGGGACACCGTTTCTTTCCCTGAAGACTGGTCAAGAGGAGGAGTAGAAACACGGACGAGGTGACCCTCCCTGCGCCATGGCAGGGAGACAGGTCCCTGAGCTCACCTGCCCTTGGTTTGCGTTTCTAACACCCAAACTCCTCGTCTGGTGCACAGCAAAGGAGACAGGATCTTGCGCAGCGTGAGGTGGATTTGGTCTGCAGGTATCCGGGGTTTGCGCGAAAACAGAACTACTCCAGGCAGTAAACCCCATCAAGGGGAATGTGGCACGATTTGGCGAATTTAGTGCTATTACTTGATCCGTCCATACAAAACACAGGGAGCTACTCTCTCTCTTGACAGATGGATTTCAGAGGAGACGCCTGAGCTCAGAACAATCACTGTGGCCACAGCATAACTCTCTGCACTTCGTGGGCTTTAACGGACTTTTTCTTCCCAGTGCTCAAAAAGCAGCAACTGGCATTTGCTTGAGCCCTGACTGAGGTGTGGAAAATCTGTCACGTTTTCTCTGCCGCTTACCCTGACCACGATTATACGGTCCATGTGCAGATTAGCCGCAAAGTCATTCTTCTTGCGGGAGTGACAAGATTTCCCCAAACGAGAAAAAGTGCCTGCCGTACCCTTGAGTGCCCGTCTGCGTTAGCGAGGCAGGGGTGGGGTGCGAGGGTGTGAGAGTGTGGAGAGAAATGCCTTCAAAAGAAGGGCATAACAACCCAAAAAGTAGCTGTAACTGAGTGGTGACATGGCCAGAACAGAGAGCGGTTTTGTCACAGGCGGAGTAATCCTGTGACACACTGCTGTCACTCACCACCCGGCTCCCTGCCGCGCCAGCCAGACATCAAAGGCCGCCCCATACCATCTTACATACTCTTTATCGGCTAATCAGCCCATTCTTCCCTAAATAAAGCCCTGTTAAATCCCCTGCTCACAGGGGTATAGTAGTCCTGGTGCCCATCTGCTAGCAGGGTCAGCCGAAGCAGGAGGCGGCGGCTTGCTCTCTCCCTAGTGGCTTCTCAAGGTAAGGACAATGCTGGCTCCAAGTCCCCCTCCCAACTGCCTCCCTGCCTTGCCGCTCCGTTTTCCAGGATCTGGGGAAGAGCGGAGGACATCCCGGTCTGAAGGGCTGCTATCCGGATTAACAATCGCTAATGAAATTCCCGGTCATAAAGGTACATCAGCTACAAACAATAAAATACGGGAACCGCGTTTATCTGCGGGGAGAGAAAGCAACAAAATACGTGTTTCCCACCAGTAATCAGCTGGCAGGCACATTCCTATCTTCTCGCAGTGCCAACATCCTAGAGACGGTGGCAGGATGGCCTGGCTTCCGATCACTGGGAGGTCACCCTCGGACCTGACCGCAGGCCTCACACACTCAAAATCAAAGTCAGCCTGGAGAGCTAGAAGCCGCCTCCAACCCCAGACGACATCGTGCCTGGGAGTGGATGTGAGGCGTCTTCCTCTGGGGGGATGGGCAGAGAAGTCGCTGGCTGCAGCCCTGCCCAGAACACATAGCAGGGGTGGCAGGCAGCGCCCTGCACCTCAAAACTGCCTGGAAGAAACCAGAGCCGGTGTGTCTTAGTCTTGTCTGGGCACGGATGAAAGCAGCAATGAGGAGAACGACTGGCTTCACAGAATTACTGGAGTATAGTCCTATATGAGAGGTGTTACTATAAGAAAAAAAAGCAACCATCTTAAAAATCCTTAAGCCAGCAGTAGAATTAAGGGAATTTTATCTGTTACAAAGAGCCTTGTAGGTGCCAAGTCCCGGAACAGGAAACTGGATGTTCCAGAACATTGACCCACCTGGTTGCTAGGTCTCTGTTCTAAGGTGCTTCATCTGTAGGACCCACCCTTGTGCTGATTCTTAAAACAGTCCTGGGAAATCGCTAAAAACATCGATTTCTTCCTCCCGTCTGTAGCTGGGGAACCTGAGGCCCTGGGAAGTTAAGCAGAAATGCGGCCCAAAGCTCAGCGGCTCACATCACTGTGGCACTGCAGCTGAGTTCCAAGTGCCCCGCACGCAAGGCCAGCGATCACTTCCCTGCACCGGGCAGTCCTCCCTCCCTTTTGTCACCACGCCCCAGAGAAACCAGGCGCTGAGGAGGGTGGCAGTGGCAAATGCACAAGCAGCTGCTGTGCGGGAACGTGCAGGAAAAGTGCACAGATTCTCGGTCAGGGCAGGTGGATTTGGCATTTGTAATTAATAAGCAAAAAGAATGACGCTCCACACAAAATAACCGCCCAGAGCATTCAAGGGTTCACTGTCCCCGCAAGTGTCCGTTCAATCTATCCTTCCCACCCACGTGCTACACAAACTCCCCCTAAAAGCAACCCGTGGGATCTGAAGTATTCTGGTTCCTGCAAAGGGGCTGGGGCTGGTATTAAAGGTACACCTTGGCTCTGAGAAGAGAAAGACCTTTTGCCAAAGGTATTTTGTGGAGTTTCAGGACCTGTGGAGCCCAGGCTTCACCCTACAGGGCAGCTCTCCTCCCTCTCCTCCGGAGGACCTCTGGATAGTTGGGAACATGCTTCCCGCCAAAGTGCCTGGCGCTTGTCCCTGCGTGTGCTCAGCACCAAGGAGAGCGACACGGTGCGGGGCATCCAGCGGGGGTCACTGGAGCCCGCCTTTCAGGATCCCCCCAGTCTGTAGGAGAAAGGCACTAAGTTGGAACACGCCGCTCCTCCCAGCTCACCAGGACCGGGCCAGGCAAATTTCACAGAACATGCCAGAAGTTTTCGTACAAGCCCTGGAGAACTTTCCAGGGTGAACCACAGCACATCTGAAGCTTTGACTCCAGCAACTCCCCGAGTCACTCTGCTGGTGGGCAGGGAGGACAATCCCATAGGTTTGTCTTGCTGCCCTAGTAATATCCCCACAACATGTGGAGCCGGCAGGAGACCCCACTGCATTTCCGCGGGTGCCTTAAAAACCTACAGAGGACGTGTTTCTCCTCTGGCTCCAAGCACTTACTACACCGAGAGAGGGGCAGACCCTGGTGATGACTTCCCGCAAGGACCAAGGACGGAGGAGCTTACACCCAGCACACAGCAGCCTCGCACGTCCCCTCCCCGCTGCCGCTGTGCGTGGAGCTCTCCACACCCACCTGACTCCCAGCCGTTCGTCGCGGGGCAAACTGCACTCATCTTACCTGTGCAGGTTTGCTTTCCTTCTCTTCACAGCTGCGACACCAAGATTCTGGGGGGCATCCCTCAGCCCGAAGCTCTTGGCCACGTGGCCGAGGTGCAGCGACCGGACATGGAAGATGGGCTTCAGCTCCCGGGGGTAGGTGGCGTAGGCTCGGATGAAGGCCTGCAGAGCTGGGAGGGAAGAAGGGTCAGAGAGGCTGTCAGGATGGGGGCTCGGAGCACCCCACGTGCCCCGGCCTGGAGGCTGTCCTGCCCACTTTACCCTGCCGGGCAACGCGCGACATACAGCCCGGACAGCGCCACATACAGGAACCACCCAAATTTTAACTTGTGTATTTCTTTTTAAATTCCTCAAAAAATAAACTGAGAGGACACAAGTATCTGTTGACTAAACCCAATCTATTTTCAGATTTTACTGTGCAGCGTGTCCCCACCCTAGACGGCAGGGGCCCTGTTTTCTCCCGTCACAGGCTGGGACACAGCAGGCAGCTGGTAAGTGTCTGTTGTATAAGTGAATGAAAAGCAGAACCAGTGAAGAAACTAGGACATGGTCAGTGTGGCATTCCCTCAAGAAAAACGAGATCATTAGAACTTTACGTCATGGAATCATTTTCCCAATTCAGTTTCACTTATTTCTTGCATAGCTAATACATGCACCTGCTATAAAATTCAAAAGGTTCCCAAGGCTTTACTGTGCTTGCCATTCTGCTTACGGCCACGCCGTGTTACCGGGGCTGTAAGACTGCTCTCCCGCAGGCCCCGCCTCCACCCTCCCCCCGCACAGGGACGGCTGCTATGTCCTTGTGGACTGCCAGGATTTTAAAACCAAATTCATTCTAAAGCACCGAAGATTTACTGATACAGTGCTCCTTACCCATTTGAAAACTGCATAAAAAAGGCAATGAAAACAGAATTCTAAAGAGGAGGAAGGCAATTACTAAATTCCTAAAACAGCCCACAAAATGGTCCCTCCTCCCTGAAGCACTGCCAACAGTCTAGAGATGTCCGTCCGGCAGTGCATCGTGGAGGTTTTGGTCCTGTCTTAAAGTTAAGGTGGTGGCGCCCCTGTTCTGGAGCCCAGCGCTGCCAGAGAACAGGCAGACCTGGTTCTCGGGAGCGGGGAGCTCTGGCTACACCTTATCTCGGTATTCCTTTGAGGAAAGAGAGACGTTCCTACACCCAGTTCCTCTGGAACGTACTGTAGTTCCAATGACAGTCAGTGTCTGCCCTTCTCACTGCAGCAGGGCAGGAGGGGATGGCTCCGAGGGGCCCCAAGGCCAGCACCGCTCCCTTCCCTTCTGAGCCCGGCTCTCCCCCTGGCCAACCCGGAGCCCAGCACCACGCGTCGCACGGAAAAGCAGGCGCTAAACACCAGCCTCGCTCGCCCTCGCCTGTCGAGCCACTGGACTGGCAAGTTTGCCCACAGCTTAAATGTAATATCCCAGCAGCACCTGGAGATTGGCGTTTATGAACAGTAATAAAAAGTGTCATTTTAGCAGATCAGCTCCTGGAAGGATCCTGGGAATCCATGAAAGCTCTATTTACTGAGTAAAGTGAACTCCTTTTCCCAATCGATGAGAAATAATAACCAAAGGCAGCTCCCCTGCACCCCGCTGTCCGTCTGTGCTCACTGTCCTTTTTAATAACTGGGGACTCGCTTTTCCAGGGGAAATCTTTAACACTTCACATGGCCCGCACTGTCCGCAGGTTCTGACACTGGGTTCCAGACACAAGAGCTGCATGGTCCTGTCCTCGGGAGAGCCCCGTGGCCACCACCCCGGGAGGAGCAGGTCTCTTCTCCCCACGCCCCATCCCTTTCCCTCCCAAGCCTCAACCCTGACTCAAGGTCTACCGAAGAGGACGGCAGCCCCACCAAGCCAAGCCAGAGACTCCACACCTGTACAGTCTCAGTGGCCCAAGGGCCGGCCCAGGCCCCCTCATGCACACCACTCTCCCCAGTAAGCCCATCAGCCCCCTATTCCTGCACCAAACGGAAGAACTGAGGTTGGGGAGCCTCTGTCCCTAGACATGCAGCTGCCCAGCCAACAGCTCTACGGGTGGAACGAGTGTGCCAAGAAAGGGCGGACGGGTCTTCTTCCGCCACCACTGCTCACACGGCATTTGGCGCTGCGTATTTTGATTAACCCTCCCTGTCCTCGCAGCTCCTGTCTCCCTGGGGCCAGCGAAACCTGGCTGTCCTCACATCCCTGAATGGCCTCCTGTTTTTGGATGGTTCAGGGAAGCAGGAATTCCTGCAGAAGCTGCTCACAGAGGCTTCCTGAGGGCAATGTCGACAACGTGCTGTGGGAACAGGGGCTGCGGGGCCCAGAGGAGCGGAGAGCAGAGAGAGGGCGTTTACTGGGGACGCCGCGGTTCCGGAGAGCGTGCACCCTGGAGTCACGGGCTCCTGTCTCGTAGCTGTTAAGGGAATCTACTTCGGCCTTGTTCCTAAAGTCAGAATTACTGGCCATCTGACCAGGAACAGCAGTATTTTGCGGATGATACTTGAGGTCAGAGAGGAAGGGAGAAGAGACACTCGCCCCCGCCCTCCTGACACACGGTACAAAGCACTTGTCCCAGCACCTGCCCGCCTGCGATCACACGGAGGGAGGGAGGGATGGGGCTAATCTGCCCTCAGTGGCTTGGGCGCTCTTGACTTCGAGAAGCAGCCCCTCCCGGGCAGGCACGACTCCTCCGCATGCGGCCCCCGAAGCCGGAGGGGCCTCACTCCAGGAAAGCAGAGGTTTGTAGGTAAAGAACTCCAGTTTGCGAAACTTCTCTTCAGGAGTCCAGAGTGCAAACTTCTGTTGGCACAGTCTTTAGCCACTTGAATCTAGCTAAAGGAGGCAAGAGATGAGGGGAAAGGGCGACTGCTTCCGGAAATGGACAACAATCATACGCTGGTTATGAATAATGACTGGGTCAGGAAATGCAAAAGGAAAACCAAGGCATACATACCTGGCCCAGTTTCTAACTAGTTTTCTGCCATAAAGGCAAAACCCAGCTGCTTTGTTAATTATTCACGAGGTGGGCTCTGGGATGGCCTATAAGGGAGGCGCGTCAGTAGCGGGGAATTCGCATATGCAGACTGAAAGGCAGAGACAGTCTGGACCATCCATCCCGTGTCGTGAACTGAACAGCCCCACGCGCACCCACACCTCCGAGCTCTGCACACGCCGCGCCAGCGGTGGGGGGCCTGCAGCGGCCGACACCTGCCACGGGCGGCTTCCTCCCGGACCATCACCAGTCTGAGGTGGACGTCAACTGGCAGAGAAAAATGCCCAGCTCTTTCCTTCGTGGTGCCTCAACCCAGCACAGTGGCCCCGCTCCGATATCCGTCAGACCAGTAACTCTGCTTGTTTCTTGGCATGAACGATTCCCGCTGTGGCGATGCCGAACAAAAACAGTAAACCACACTCAGGACGCCTCGCTACAGCTCTACTCTGGCGGCCAGACACCCTGAGACAGTCGTAGCGTCGCCAGGAGATCCAAAACACCTCACCTCAAAACCAACGACAAAAACGATGGCGTGGCCTTGAGTTCTTCCTTTTCATTGCCACTTGGTCACTAATCAAGAAATCCTGCGCACAACACCTCGTGGCGCACCCCCAGCAAGCTCCCTGTGCCTGTGAACGGACGTCTGTCGTCCCGCGGTGACAGATCATTTATTCCTCTTGAGAGACGCGTGCTGGTGCTTCTCTAAAAGTCGGTCCGGAGGAAAACCCTTAGGAACCGCGGACTTCACCGAAGGGAAATGCAAGCACAGGCGACTAGGAGAACGTGGTCCGGAAGGCTGCACGCTCCTTTGTCAGCGGTCACGGGGCCATCCCCAGGACTTCATCTTCCATCCTACACAGTTCTGGTCTGTTCCAGGGTGATGGCAGTAACCGAGGGCTACCTATATAATGTGCCAGGGTATACGGTAGGCACTCAGAACACGTGCCGACTAACCTATTCTTGTGCTCGATTTCCTGATGACCACAACTATCTGCAACCAGTCCCCCAGCACTCACCGTTGTCCCCCAGTCTGTTCTCACACCGACCATCTTTTCCAACCTCTGTGGGCCATGCCACATCTCTGCTCCAAGTCCTGCAATGGCTCCCACTGCCCTTGGGGTCCCCCAAAGTCCTTGACAGCTTCCAAGTCTCCTCTGTTGCATGGGTCTTCCCCTCCTCTGGCCACACTGGCCTCCCTCCCCGCCCCCGAATTCCTCTGGGCCTAGCACACCCTTCTGTCGGCAGCCCTTCTGTTGGTAGTACGTGACCCTCAATCTGCCCGAGCCGCCTTCACAGCAGGGCTCACCCTGACCCTCTGTGTAAAATGCACCCCGACCATTCATTCCTCCACCTCCTTCAACTGCTGTGTTTCCTATTCTTGACACCTTTTAAAAGACGGATTTAGTTATTTATTTATTTACACTATGCTCACTGTCTGCCCCCCACTAGAGTGTAAGAGAGGTTAGGGTTTCTGTCTTGATTCCTGATGTATCCCGAGCACCTAGAAAGGTGACTAATTCAATAACTATTTGTTCAATGAATGATTTTTTTTTTTTTTAATTTCAATTTCTAAAAGGAAAAGCTGATGCTGTGGCATTCACATACTGGTAAGCCAGCCTGACATTCTTCTCAAAGTAGCAGGTAACCAGCAGAAAGAAGCGAGGGGCCCCGGCACAGACGGCATCTCACCAGCCACGACACACGGCACGCCGCCGTAAGCAACATCCTGCCGTTCTAAGCGCCTTCCTGCGTGAGCTGCTGAGTCCCCACTAATGCCTGGTGATCCCAGGAGCCACGTTATCCCATAAGAGGGCCTGAATAGTAAATGAACACCTAGCTCTCCTGGAAATTCCCTAGGAATTGGGTTCAAGGTCTAGGCCCTCCTCGGTACTCTCATCCTCCTTTGATGACCAAACCGAGACTGCTCAGGTCTGATGCTTCTGGTCCTTACCCTCATCTCCAACCTCCATGCCTACAACGGTCTCTGCTGACCTGTCACGTCTCATCTATCCAGTTTTCAAAGAAACGCAAAAATGGATCCCTGAGATCTGAGTCACTGGGTCAAAGTTCTCGTCCTATGTAAGCCAAGATAAAGCCTCATTTGTGCGAAACATGGGGAAGGATGAAATTAGCATTTAATATCACTTTAAAGCCTTCTGTGCCTGCTTCTAGACCCTGTGGAACAAGGGAGGCCGAAGGCTTTTGTTGGAGAGCAGAGACCCCCAATTGGCCTCTTAGCCTGTTGGGGGTATGCGGGTGGCGGTGGGATGGCGTCCTGGGGACTGTCCGTCCATGAGCACCTACAAAATCCACCGACCTTCCTTTGCCCAGGAGACTCTCCTCTCACTGGAGTGCACGTAATCTTCAAATACCGTCTGCAGGATTGTGGCTCGCTCTCGGATTTCCTGGGGGCCGGCAGCACGGGATTTCTGGGAGGGTGGCGGAAGGATTAGACAAGAGACAGAGTCAGAGTCAGGAATAATGAAGCACTTTATAATAGATTTAATAACAGTAAAATCACCTGGTAACCACTGAGGGGCCAACAAGGGTAATCCTTTCAATATTACTAGAGGAAAAACGGGAACTATAAGGATGTTAAAGTCAAGCAGAGATGAAGATGGCTTTGTGAGGGAGAAGATCGGGTCTATTTATTTACTTGTTTACTTACTTACTCGTCCTCCTGGCCTCTTGCTCAAAATGAATGCCCACTGGAGACACTCTGGAATTTTCTGAGTCCAATCTGGGCATTAAAACATCACTGAACACAGGCAGGTTTCACACGACTTGTGTGTCCTACCAAGGCCTTAAATCTTCCCCTTCCCTCAAGCTCCTCAGGGGAACAATGGGACCTTCTCTTTAAGAGGGCCCCACAGGGGCCTGCCTGGCACTGAGCCTGTCCTTGAATTTCAGAGCATGCTCCCTCATTCCTGGGGAGGCACAGACTTGCAGTGTCTCAGACCCACTCTTTCAGCCCGGGACCACTGTGCTGGATGCCGGGGGTGCTCCTTCACCCGCACTCGGAGGAGACCACACGATCTCTGTAGCAAACATGCCATCTGCACGCACTCAGGTTCTACAGATGGAAAACGTTAATAAAAACTCATATCCTTTTCAGTCTTCAAAAATCCCAGAGAAAAGATTTCCTTTCTTTCTATCTCCCTAAAACTGAGTGTTGTTTCCTATATCCTTTTTTTTTCCCCCTTAAGTAAGTTCGAAACCCAATGTGGGGCTTGAACTTGCAACCCTGAGATCAAGGGTCACACGCTCTTCCAACTGAGCCAGCTAGGTACCCGTTTCCTATGTCTGAAAACATGGGTGCTTTCTACTGCACGTGAATCTGAGATCCAAAGAATTCAGAGCCCAGATTCTCCAAACTCAACTTGGCTAATCTGTCTCCCCCAAGACATCGATGCTCTCAGAGATGCTACCCAGTCTTTACAGTAGCCAACACCCACCGCCCACGTGGGTCACCAGGAGACAGTGTGAGCCCCAGCCCCCGCTTCCCTTAACCCCGCAGAAGACAGGGTGTCCGCACCTGTGTCTGGAGCCTAACCTAGGCTCCAGAGTCTCTTTCCCTTTTAAAGCTGCCAGAGGAAGAACAAAGGGGAGAGAAGAAAAAGCCTCATTCTTTGGGCCCACGTCCCTCTCTGTATTAATAAAGACTTTAACAACCTGAAAATGTTTTTAGCTTCGTCAAATCATTCCTGCTACCTGTTTGGTTGATGACAGTCTAGCTGGTTTCACGGTACATGGTCCCCTAAGGGTTTTATCCACTCAAATGTCAAGAGAAAAGTCACTTGGGGGCAGTGTTATGAAAGTGGACATTTGCTATTGTCATTAACAAGGATATAATTTTTTTTTACCCTCTTAACTGATGTGAAACGCAAACTTTTTTTTTCTTTTTTGCTGCCCTCCTTTCGTTAAGCCACCTCAGCAATGCAACTGTCACCTTCCTTGTGTGTGTGTTTTTTTTAATATGAATGTGAAATTAGCGAGGATGCCCTTTCCCCTGGCGGACAGAATCCTCTGTTATTAAAAAGTAAAGCACTTTAATAATGAAAACTTTTCCCTCTTTTTCCTGTGTTTTAACTGTTTAAAATTAATGAGAAGGGCAGAATGGTTGTCAAAGCGATATTGAAAGCCGGGCAGCCAGGACCGAATGAGCACAAAAATCCCTCTAGAGTGTTAGATAAACAGAGCTCCAGCCCGCTCGAATCCCTCTGTTGGTTATTGTATACATTCTGTAACAGCTCTCAGAATAGATCTGAGAGCCAGGGAGGCAGAGAGGTTTCAGAATTCCAATAAAGGCCTCAAATTAAAGACAGCCTGGTGCGAATTCCAGGAGAAAATTAAAGAGACCTCAAGCTTAAGTGACAGGTGACTTGCTTCTGTGTCACAACTGTCATGGGATTTAGTGATAATACGGCGACATATTACAAAGGGCTTTTCTTATTCCCCCTTTAGGTTTCAAAATGAGGCATCTTTTCTTCCCAACCAAAAAAAAAAAAAAAATTACACACACACACACACACATATATAATGTGTGTGTACAAGTGAAATAAGTAGAAAAAAGGTGATAATACTAGCTTCAAGCATTTGAAATGAGGAGGTCAGTTTTAGGGAAATATGAGAAAAAGTTAATGCAGAAAACATAATATACTCAGGAAAAAGCATGTCTTTCTCTCTCTACCCCCACTTCCAGAAATACTTTATTTTAAAATTACCCCTCTTGAGGATGAGGTGTTTCTCAGTTGTCTTCTGGGGAGGACAGTCTAAATTTAAACTGAAGACAGGGGCAGAGCCATGCACGCAGCCCCAGCTCAGTCCCAGACAGGGAAAACGCTGCCGTAATGAGGGTGGGTCAAAGCCCGGAGGGCGCACGAGTGCCCTGCAGGACCTGCGCGCCCACCCCTCAAAGACACACATTCCCAGTACTGGTTAATGGAGCTAACTGGCAACCAGTAGACCAGGGCTAGCTTAGGAAAACGCAGTTCCAACAGTCCACACTCAGGATTCCTTCGTCCGTAAAGCCCTACTGATCCCGGAGAGAAGAGACGATCAAAGGGACTGACGGAAGGGGCTGCTGATCTCATTTTAATATCTTATCACGGCCCCGTTTTTTGTTAAGATCCACTTACAGGCGTGTTTCATAGGACAAAAAAACTCGTAGAAAAAACATGTTTGGATTGTAGGATACTTTGAAGATGAAAATTTCACAACTATCAAGAGGTAACAGAGAAGTTGAAGATACTCGGGCTGCGTTTTTTTTTTTTTTTCCCTGCTGTAAAAAGTTGTAGGTGGTAGCAGTGGTGGGGGGAGTGTGGCTTTTTTTTCTTCTTTTTTTTTTTTTTGGTAAGCACATCTTGATATTGCTAACTTCTAAGGTATTTTTAAGACTAAACGGAAGGGTTTTGTTTTAATCACCTCATTGCCAAACTGAGTTTCACCCTCACGCTTCCCTAGAACCTTCCGGGTGCTTCCCAGTAAAGCTGAAAGATCAAATTTATTCTCTTTGTAGGTGGGTGAGCATTCGCACACCCAGACGTAGCCATATATATTTCATACACCTAAATATGAAATATACATTTTACAGACGCTTCACTCACTCTCTTTCTGTTCACAGAAGCCCAAAAATGTATGTGCCAAAGGGACATTTACAATGGACTTCAACCGAGTGAGGAGAAGAGGGCCTTATAATGAGGTGTCTGGCTACGTGTGTAAAAGGCCTGTTTACTGAGCTCACATTTATCTGTCTGACGCCGGTTCGTGTGCTGGACACAACTGCCCAGACTGCGAACAGCAATTAAAACATACTGTATTTCTTACGAGAAACGGAACTTCAAGTTGTACCTAGCATCCACTTTATTCGTCTTACTACTCACGCGGATCACACACGTAAACCCCTCTTCCAGGCTGTAGATCTGTGTGATAATTAGGAATATAGTCAATTTCATTTAGTTTCTCTTTGGCCTCTGAATTCAAGTTAACTGTGGTTAAACAAGCCAGGTCTGCATCAACGGGACACATGGGACCTAGTATGATTAGTATTCTAAGCTAACCAGTTATTTTGGTGTCAGTGAAAGCCCAACCTTGCTGGGCCCTTTTCTTTCTTTTTTCAAAAGATTTTGTTTATTTATTTGAGAGAGAGAGAGCAAGCAAGCCCACAGAAGTTGCAGGGGCGGGGCGGGGGGGGGCAGGCAGAGGGAGAAGCAGATTCCCTGCCGAGCAGGGAGCCTGATGTGGGACTCAATCCTGGGACCCTGAGATCATGACCTGAGCTGAAGGCAGATGCTTCCCTGACTGAGCCACCCAGGTGCTCTAAGTGTTTTTTTCTTTTTAAAAACGAAGTCCACCACACCTTCAAAATATAAAAATACGCTATTTGTCTCCCTCCATCAAGGCAGGAGCTTGGGGCTGGGACAAACTGACACGGCCCAGAAGTGCATGGAATGTTTTCTACCGCATTTTAGGTCAACCTCACAGGAACCTTCAAAACGGGCACCCGTGTTCTCAGCTTACAGATGGGAACACTGAGGCTGCAGAGCTGACAACCTGTCCCAGGCTGCAGAACCACCAGCTGTGAGGCAGGAACTGAAACCCAAGTCTGCCTGCTTCGGGGCCCCAGCATGGCTTCAAGGCTGGCCTTATGCCCAGGAAGGGACTTATACGGTTGGGGGTGGGGGATGGGGCGGCGTCGGCGCACAAGGCCACGGGAGGGCGCAGGTGGAGGAACGGCCATGGCTGGGTCCTGAAAGAGCAGAGGGCACTGCGGCTGCCCTGCCCCCTTGGGGGGAACGTGCGCCCCATCCACGGAAGCACCTGACGATCAGCTCCCTGGACAGAACTGGTGTGTGCCCAGTTCGGGGAAAAACACCGACACCAGAGCCGGTCCCAGGAAGTGCAAGTAAAGACGAGACGGGACTGAGCCTTCACCGTCTCCGTCTGTGGCTTTACGGCTCCTCTTATTTCTGGGGAGCAGGCAGGTGCTAACGTTGCAGGCCACACAGCAGAAAGCCCTGGGCTTCGTGTCACCGAGCCTGAACCCTGAATCCCACATCTGCCACTGACTGACGACGACGGACCCTTCAGAACCGTGTTGGGGTTTTTAGGTTTTCTCCCTCAATCCTCCGATCTCCTCGCGAGAATCCGAACAGGACGTACGAAGACACTAATGCTTAGGAGGCTCTGGTCCTCGCCCAGAGCCACGGAGCTGGTAACGGGGATTAGGAGTGCGACCCCGAGGCCGTGCCCTTAACCTCTCTCCTCTCCTCTCCTCTCCTGCCCGCAGGAACGTTCCCTGCCTCCCCCATGCTGTCCCGCGCCTGTAATGAAGTGTCCAGGGGAACATGAGAAAACCCGACCTAGAAGCAGCCGCAGAAGAAGTGTTGCCAGGACCAACGAGAGTCTGTTTTTTGACTGGTCCCCTCCCCCGACAACAAGCGATTACTGTGGGACGTCTCCTGACGAAATACCGCTTACAGCAACTGTTGATAGACGGAGTCTAACTGCTTCTCTCGTTTGCAGGGTTCTCTGCTGCGGTGGCGCTCACTGACCAAGTCTCACCCCGATGACGACGATGGCTAACGTCACCCGACTCAACAGCCGTCTAGCTGTGCTGCCTCGGACTCGGGAACAGTAAGGGAAGCATGCTGCCACAGCGGGCAGACCACCTGCTCTGAAGTCAGGCTGCCCCTGAGGACGTCCCCTCACCCCTCGCTCCAGGCCCTGTCCACTCACCTAGGACGTGGGACAAGAGCACCCGCCTGCCGGGGTCGCTGGCAGGAGTCAACGGGACCGAGTGTGTGAAGAGTGCGGCAAGGGCCCGGGACACATGCTGGGACTGTGTCCCTCTGCCTTTTCTAGGATACGCTTCCTCAGGTTCTCTCTGGAACAAGAGGACTGCAGTCAGGGCCTGTCAAACCAGGTCCCAGCCTTAGGGAGAAGATCGATCCAAGTAAAGACACCTCTTGACACACAAAACAAACTCTTACCCCTCATCTATTTGGCTCTAATTTTCCAGTCTATCCTTAGGCTTAAGAAAACAAATGTAAAATATTCAAATAATTAACACTTCATAGACAAAACTGCATTCGGCAACATTACACACTCGTGTCTGTGATGTCCTGGGCACAGTGGGGGAGGGGTGGGAACAGCAGCCGAGCAGGGGCCAAGACGCAGAGAAGCAGCAGGGAAGGATGCCCCGGGTCTTTCCGTAGCAACTGCCTGGATAACACAGATTTTTCTCCCTAAATCTCAATGTTACTCTTCTTCTGAGTGTGGCACCCACACTAAAAAATGGATGAGCTAAGTGCGTCTGAAAGGAGACACAGAGAGATCTAGTTCTTCCATGTTGTCTTGGGCCGATGAGTCCCGTCAGTCGTCCTCGCTGATAATCTGGACAGGGACCACCAGGGCCGACCATGTAACCCTGCCCCAAACTCACTCTAGGCCAGAAGAAGCCCTCCTTTTTGGGAAGCCTGCTGCAGCCTGGCGGACTTACGGAATGGACGACAGCCCATTAACCGGATGAGACCAGCAAACGCATCCGGAGGCAAAGAGAGAGAAAACCACAATCAAGGTTTGGCCTCCCTTAAGGTTCATGGTCCCTTAGATGCCTGCTTGACAGAGGAACGAACTATCCCACGCACACAGTCTCCATCACCCCAAATCAAGAAATGAGTGACGTCTGTTCACAAGTACAATAAGTAAAAAACTCACCTGGCTTCCCCACCGGCTCCCTTTGAAACAGTCGTCCCTTGTCAGAACAGACAAAATCTCTTCCATCTTCATCTCAGAAACGCTGCGAAGGGAAGAGCACATCAAGGTAAACTTTCTGTTCTTCTGACATCTGGAATCTTGATGCATAAAACTGGCCTGTTCTCAAGCTAATTGGATATAAAGCAAAAGCTACACGTTTAAGGGAAAGTTTCCTAAGCCTTCAGAAGGAGTTTGGAAGGAAGGGACCTCTGTGACACGACAGGGACAGATGGGGTCATACTTCCAACACTCCCTATCTTCTCTAGTGACTTGCAAACAGGCTACATTTAGACTCTCCTCTGTAGGGATCACGCCATTATTTTTTTTTTAATATCTTATTTATTTATTTGACAGAAAGAGATCACAAGTAGGCAGAGGCAGGCAGAGAGAGAGGGGGAAGCAGGCTCCCTGCTGAGCAGAGAGCCCGATACGGGACTCGATCCCAGGACCCTGAGATCATGACCTGAGCTGAAGGCAGAGGTTTAAGCCACTGAGCCACCCAGGCGCCCCGCGTCATTGTTTCTTAATACATCTCAACACAGAGGCCTGCTTATTCCTAGACTACCTTGACCTGGGCAGAAGAAGAAATTAAAAAAACATTTCTGATAGTCTCTTTAGTTTTAGACTTTAAAAAAAGCCAGGGGTGGGTCCAGGTGGCCAAAGGTCCTTAACCGCTGGGGTCAGCTCCTCAGGGAGGGGTGAGCAATGACCAGAGCACCAGAGCTCTCTTCTCCTCCACCCAGGAGGGCGTCTACCTTCTCGCCTCTTAATTATTAGGGGTGGGGGACAAATGACCTCTGACGGACCCAGAGCTGTGGACAAGCAGCTGAGATCACAGTTTGGAAGCCACCCTGAGCCAGGCGAGGAGGCCCAACCTCCTCCACCCTTGGGGGAGGCCCACCCCCCCAAGGCCTGCGACGCCACGGCACTGAGGCTCGGGCGGTGCGCACAGATTCAGGTCTTAGGGCCTAAGGAAGAAGCGGGAGCTGCTGAAAACATACTTCTCAGGGAGGGGAAAGAAAAAAAAAGGGAAGGAGGAGTTCTGGGGAGAAAAACAGATCATAAAAAGATAAATGATTTCCTTGTATGTTGTTTCTTTCTTTTTTTTTTTTTAATGTAACAGCAAATTAATACATGAATGGCAACCTCTCACGTGGGAGAAGACAATTCTCCCCCCTTTCCCCCAAAGGTTACTCTGACAAAGCTATGAATGAAAATGTCACGTCTCTGACAGCGATTTACCTGAAATGTGTCACCGCTTCCCTGAACACCCCCAGCCCCCGCCCCTCCACATTCTCTCCGCTGCCAGCTCACAGGCCTATGGATACGTGAAATCTTTTTACAGCGGGAGGAGTCAACCGGAGAAGGCAGAGCAGGTACCGTGAGGGTAGCAGTTTGGGGGAAAGGGCTCATGATTTCATGGAAAATCTATTTTTCATGTGAGAGAGCAAAGCTGTGGCTGCCGAGCTTGCTTCTTGTTTATGCCTGGAAATCTGAAGGTGAAAACACAGCCAGGCCTATCTTTCTCTTTATCTAGCAGACTTGCCTCTATTCGTCACTTCTTTTCTTGAGGGGAAAAAAGGGAAAAGTAAAAGGAACCTAAGGACTTGGGGGTGAGCTCTGGAAGCAGGGAGAAGGAAACAAAGAATAAGGCCATTCAGAGTCGGGGATACAAAGAACTACACACACCACCGAGGCCGCGTGTTCTGAAAGGAGGGTGGCGCTGGCACTGCGGCCAGGGCCCGGCCCTGCTGTGTGTGTCCACGCGACAGCGCGGGGCGCCCAGGCACCGTGAGTGAGCGGGAGCGGGGAACTGCACCGCAGTGATTTACCGTTTAAAAGGCCCTCCCTCCTATTCTAAGAAACCGCTGCTTCTGAGGAACAAAGCCAATCTACTCTGCTTATTTATGGTTCTATCAACAGATGTGATCCACCCTGCCTTACTACGAAAAGAGACAGAAAAATAAATTCAGGGAACTGTCTCATGCCTGATCTAAGAAATACATGTTTTGATGAAGCATTTACATTTTAATAAACCAATGACGACTTTCATTAGAAACAAATTTAAAGGGGAAGCAGAAAACAGGGAAGAAGTTGGCAAACACCAGGAAGTTGGAAGGATGCAGAAACAAAGTCCTGGGCATCTAGACAGAGGTGGCAATGGCCCAGGGCGCCTGTCTCCTGCCCCAGCTGCTAAATTACACTGTCAGGGCGAGTTCCACAGTGTGCGGTGTACGAAGGCAGGCAGCAATTTGCTGTGATGGCCCTTGCTGCCGTGAGCCTCAGCCTGCCTTCCTGAATCTCCGCTCTAATTCATCAGCCGTCCCAGCATCCTGCTGCCTGGCTCCCAGGTTCTTAGGCAAAACACACACACACACACACACACACACACCCCTTCCTTCTCCATTTTTCTTTTTCTTTTTTTTTTTTTAAATATTTAGCAGTGTGCCTTTTGTATTCCAAAAATGCTCAAGTCTGCTTCCTTCCATGGCACACTTTGTAATCAGGTCTTCTTACGTGTAATTTTTTTGTGTTAAGTCAAGATACCCAACATCCAGCCCTTCCTCAGAAATCAAGCAGCGCGAGCCAAGGCTACAATGTAACTCCGACCTGGTATTTCGGGGGGGCGGGGCGGGGTGTTGATTGCATCAGGCCCACAGAGCAGTCAGTGGGTGAGGGGCACAACGTTCAGTGGCGGCATTTTCAGGGCAGAAATGAAAAGGACTCTTTCCCGCGGGAATGGATGGTCTCTCCACAAGAGACCCGACTCTCTTCCTCTGGGTACTTCTGTCTTGATCTTTCCGAGCTTCCCCTTCAAGCCCAAACACTCAGAACCCCTGGATCGTGGCGCTTCTCCGGAACGGGCACAGGGCCGTGCTGGATCCCCCACGAATACCGCTGTCACGTTTTTTTCCAGAGGAGACGGTCACAGAGAACGAGTGTACTTCTCGTAGCTTTAAAATACAGGTGGCTCACTAATCTTCAGGTTGGTGCCAACTATTATTTTCCCCTTTCGAATTTAGGTTTCCGTTTGAGCCTTTCAGAGCCATCAGCCTGAACGCGTTTATTAGAGACAGCTCGAGAGCAGAGAGGCAGAGGCACCCGGGCGCGTGACTGTGGGCCTGGGCAATTACCGCCTCACTTCATGACACGGGCACCCACTTTTCTGAGCTTATCGGGTCCCAGTGAATGAGCCCAGGAGAACCTCCAGGAGCCGAGGACAGGAAGGAATGGAGAACATGAATCTGTAGGTCTGGAACAGAAGGTGGGGGAAAGGCAGCTGAGGGTAAGAGGCCACCGAGGTGCAGTGCCGACAAATTCGCCTGTGGATGCCGACACCCGGCTCTGAAAACACTTTCTGGAGGTCGACGAGTTCCCGTGGCCAAGGAAAACAGTCGCAGTGCCATGACAGGTTCCCAGCCTATGAGGACGCGGTAAGGGAAAACGGGAGAAGGGGCTACGTCCGTGGGTTTTCATTCCACCCCTCGGTGTTTCCGGGGTCCAGCGGCGCAGTGGAGGGCTGTCCTCGGCCCTGAAAGCACCCACAAAAAGGATGGCCAGCGCCAGCCCCCCCCCCCCGAGGCCTGGGAAACCAGCGGGAGAGGAAGCTCTTGGTGAAAGGGGATTGAACAACTGACGGTCAGATTTCCTCTTACAAGGGAGATAAAATCTGCAGTCTTCCCGAAACCAGCAGAAACCACTCTTTCAAAGTGAAACTGTTTTAAGATATTAAATGACAGGAAAACTCAGGCCGGCATTAGTTGGATCCACTCAAAATCGCCACCAGGTTCATCAGAAGTGGGGTCCTGCCTCCCTACCACTGAAGGGTGCGCGCAGGCACATTTTCTGAGGAAGCCTCAGCCCACAGATGTGCCCACGAGCAACCCCGAGACAGCAGAGTGCCGCGAAGTCGGCCCCGGGTGCAAGAAGGGAGGGAGGACGACTTTCTCTGCAGGTGCTGAGAGAGACAGGGAAAGGAGCAGCTCTGCAGGTGGGGACTACAGTGGGTTGGTGGGGACGGTCACAGGCAGCTCTCCGTGCGGGTGGCCTGCGCTTGGTCCCCAGACCAGGTCCCATGCCACCTGTCTGGAAATCTCAGTACAGGTGCAGAATGCCAGGATTCTGCCAGCCCTATACTTGAGAGAGAGAAGACCTCATCGTTTACTCGGTGCTTCTCCTGAAACACCGGGCTGGGCAAGGTGAAGCGCCGGCAGGCGAGATCCTCGGGTGCCAGCGTCATGGCGGTTCCCAGCAGCAGGCGGGCAGGCGTCCGGGCGCCCGGGCACGGCAGGAATCGCGTCCCACCCTCCCGGGCGCACACACAGGACTCTTCTGCGCCTCCAGAAACACTTTCCACATCACCGTGCTATGTCTGAGCAGAAGAAATGCTTGCAAGTAGACGGCGTGAAAACCGTACGCCTTCGGCAGCCTATTCTCAGGGCTCGTTCCTTCAGCTGCCGGAGGTGGTACAGAAAACACGACCAAACACTCATTGCTGTGACCCAGGTGACTTATTCGCTCCCGGCCAGGCTGAGACACTCTTCTCTGTCTCCGCTTCGCTTGTCTTTCCTGGGCAAGGTCAGGTCTGCTGGAGGCCCCGACTGCCCTTCCCGCGGTCGTCGGGCCGGCGGGCCAGGGCTGGAGCGGGGCCTCGCTCCGTGTGGCGGCTGCACACGAGACGGTGGCCGCACAGTCCGGGCTGTGAGGGGGTGCATGCCTCTGGGCTGCCCCGAAAATGTTTCCTCCCTGGGTTTATTTTCCTGGGGGAGGGGGTGTGATGTGTGATGAATCAAAAATACTACTTTTTTCAAAGACAAATCCCCTTTAAACGTACAAAATGTTGAGCGTAAAAATAAAAACTGTGAATAAGAAAGGTCTTCAGGCGACTGGCTGTGAGGGCTGTGCACACGTCCCTGACAGAAAGGGAATGAAACCCAGACCTCTCTCTTACAGAAAAACCAAGCGCAACAGATCGCTCCGTGACTTAGTCTGGCAACACAATGAAAACTGTCATGTGCTGACGGGATGAAGGGTTTTGGTGTTTGCCACTGGCTATTCTGGGACTCATTTAGGGATCACAAGGGTTAATGGCTCTCCGTCAGCTTACAAGGCCCATCCACTGTAAAGGCGACAGAAAGTTAATTAGGTGAGATCAGCCGAAACCCCGTTCAGGTTTCTGACTCACTTGATTTTGTGAGAAGCCAACGAGTTGACATATTCTGCCTCCGAAGGAGCCAAAATGAGCAGGCTGCTCCCATGGCAGCCAATCCGGGCGGTTCTCCCGATCCGGTGGATGTATTCGGCAGGTGACGATGGCGCGTTGTACTACAAAGGGTAACAAAAATGAAGCATTCACAGATCAAGGGATTGCCATTAATTGGAAGTGCAATACCCCTCACCTGCCTCCAGGTAGCCCAAGAATTAAACCCTGGTGCTATGGTTACCCTCGCACAATCCCAAGGAGAAGTCACTCAAGCCTGAAACCCCCGACTTCACTGGAAATAACAAGGCTCTGACACGCAAACGTGAACAGCGGCCAAGTTTCCGATGAGCAAGCCGCCTTCCTGTCCCAGTATCTCCTTTGTAATTTTACTTCTCCACAGGTCTCTTCATTTTCCTATCTGCATCTTTTCACCACGGTGACCGTGCAAGGTGAAGTCCGAGGCAGGCGGGGCACCCTTCTGCAGGATGGCCGTGTGACCTTGGCCTGCTTCCGTGGCAGACACAGCAGTGGGCAGAGGCCACAGCGGACTGGACGGGGTCAGGAAGAAGGGGCCGGCTGCTCGGATCAGAGTTCACTCCGTGGCCGGGCCGCCGGGAGCTGGTCCGTGCCACCTCACTGCACTTCCACCCAATCCCAAAGGCACAGAGCTGTGGGGCAGCGGAGAGGCCGGTTCCCCTCCCACAGGGACTTGCTCCTGTTCCTAAGGACAGCATTCCTGACTTGAGGGACAAGGCAGACTCTAACTCGGCAGAACACATTATTTCAGATTCTCTAGGGCATTAACTTCGTCACCATGAAAAGGAATTGACCATCTAACCATCCTTCCTTTTTGTTCTTTGCTGCTACATGACTCAAAGACCAGAGGCCCAAAAGGGCTACAATGTACGGGGGAAGGGCAGGCACATGGATCTAATCAATCTCACAATACAGAAAAGTTCTGAATGATCAATTTTCTGTCCACCTCCTGCCCCCCACATTAAAATTATCCTGCCTTTTTATCTTTACTTTGCTCTGTGGCCATCAGGAAAGCAGACACAATGCCTCCAGTCGAAAGGCGGCTGTCTGCAGCAAGCAGATCAGACTTCCTAACCAGTGACAAGCATGCAATTCCACTAAAATGTGAATAAACCATGACTCACGTAAATGGGGCACGTGTCCTCTGGCCCCCACACAGAAGGGCATAAAAATACCATTCTGCAGACTAACGAAAAGAAAAAACAGAACTGAAACCACTAGATTCTAGTGCTAACACCTGTACCCTCTGGCAAAGCGTCTAAGGCTAGAGGTACGTGTAAGACGCTGTCAGGGACTTAATTGCCCCCTGCAGGTCAATGTGCACGGACACGGCTCTCAGGACAGCTGAGCCGTCTCCTTCTGGACACAATGAGACCTCCCAAGGGCCCTGGTAATTCCTGTTATTTTCACATTGCTGGAACTTGGTGTGTGACACACATTAGTCTGGGAGCAGGGCAGCCCGCCCCTCCCTCCCATGACTGCTCAGTCTGGCTGGTTCCCTGCAGTGGCGGGGTGGGCTGGCTGGGTTCGGGAAAGCTCTCAGGAGCAATGAGCAGGTAAGGCTGGTTGCTGCCTGGTTACCAGGGCAACACCCAAGAGGCCAATAATAATTACTCCACTTAAAGCCAACGTACCTATTTGCAATCATGTATTCCTGCCTCGAGCTCACACCGTAACAACTAAAAAATTACCTGAACAATCCACGTGACTTGAGGGAGATCTAAGCCCCGAGCTGCAACATCCTTCAAAACAGAAAAGAATATGACTTAGGACTGAGTTTCTGAACCTTTTTTGGGCCATGGATCCATCTGATAATCTAATGCAAACGATGAGGGCTCACCACCCCCCAGTGTGCACAGGTGGGTGTACACACACACACACACACACAGTGGCATACAACTTCAGAGACCCACTGAAGTCCATCTGTGCTCGAAAATTCGAACTCGGGGGTAAGTTCTCCAGAGCCTGTTGGTCAGGCGTCACCACCCACTCTACTAGAACCTAAACTATTAGCCCGAAAACTGAAGTCACGATCCGTTGTGTCATGTAAGAACTCTGGAAACTTCTAGCATGTATTACTTTCACATCTGCTCTGAAGAACCACTCTACAATCAAGTTTTCATGGCTTCTTTCCCCTGCCCCTTATCAATAGGCGACGCCTGACAGCGACATGGCTTTGAGACGTGTGTGTGGAAGGTCACCCCGAAGTACTCCTTTGTGGAGGGGAGTTGCAAAGTCTTACTGAGGACTTCTCAGCCTCAGAGAGCAGCAGAGACCAAGTAACGTCCCACCTCTTCTGCCAGTTACATCACGGCTCCAGCCAAAGACTTACTTAACCAGACACGAACATTGTAAAAGCAAAGGAGATGTATTTTTTCTCTCAGCTCGTTGCCACCCAAGGAGCACAGGCTCTCTGCTCTCGAGCGTCTGCCTGACCCTTCTGGCAGGGACTGGAACACGGGTATCTTCCGGGGGGGGTTAGGGACAAGCTGATGCGGGGCAGTCGTGTCCAAGCACGACAGTCCTAACACGGTTATCCTCAGTCGGCACGTCCTGAGCACTGACCGCGCCCCGGCAGCGCGAGTGCTTCGCCTGCACTGATCTTCCCAACGACTCTGCGGCATGACCACCCCTCCCACCCGACGGACGGGAAACCGAGGTTCGGACAGACGAGGTAATCTGTCCAGAGACACACAACTAAGAAGTAGAGGCAGCCCTCAAATCCAGGTCCACTTTACTTTTCCAAGGCCGTATCGTGCTATTCCTTTATCGAAAAAGATGCTGCATCCCTCATTAGCTCTTGGTGGGAACGCAAAATCGTCTAAAACCCTCCTGTGGGAAGTCCGGCAGGACCCAGCGAAACTACATATGCCCTTGCCCTCTGACCCACGTGCGATCTCACTCCTAGAAATCCATCCCAAAGACACTGGCAAAAATACAGCATACTGCATGCACAAAGCTACTCATTTCGGCAAAATCTGTAACTGCAGGCGTGGAAAAGCCCCAGCGTCTGGCCAGAGATGGGCGGACTGAAAGACCGTCCCAGGGACCCCTGCAGCAGCGTGTCCCACAGCTGAGACGGGAGGGAGGCGCCAGTGTACGGACACGGAGAATCTCTACCATCCGTTCTGGTGTGCAGAGCAGGCCTTCGTGTGAGAAATGAGGGAAATACAAATGTATCTGCTCACATTCTGAAAATAAATAATGGAGGAGAAAAGCCAAAAGCTCACAGAATGTTACCTGCAGGGGCCGGGATTGGGGGCGGCAGACAAGGGTGGAAGCCGGACTTCCTCGAAGGGACGTTGGTAAGTGTGATGGTGAAACGACGTAAACGTTTTGACATCACGGAGAGGCAACGAGCCGTCATGCCACAGGAAGGATGCGGTGCTGCCTATGGTGTATTCTTGACAAAAACCAGAGCAAATCTAACCGGGTACAGAGCCCCAACTCCTAGTCCACAGGAAGTGTGGGGGAGGGAGGAGGACGTTGGCCCAACCAAAGAAGTCAAATCTGGAACGTGGAGTATTTTAAAGCACGGACAGCCTGGTTTCTTCCAGAAAAAAATCCAAAGGAAAAAAAAAGGAGGGCACCAGAAAACAAGACATTAGATGCGTAGATGGATAAATGGAGAGGAACGGAGAGATGGCCGGGGGGCCCATGTCCGGAAGGAGGCTCACTGGAACTATCCCCGGCGGCTGTCTCTGGGTAGAAGGACTGGGGCGGTTTTTACGGGTCTTTGTGTTTTCCTGTATTATTTGCCCATTATTTCCTCCCAAGTTTTTATCTAGAAAAATTTAAACCCAAAAGTTGAAAGAATAGTACGATGAGCTCCCAGCAACCCCTAGTCTGCGCACATCTGCTTTCTTTTTCTCTACAAACATATTCTTCTGAGCCCTTCGAAAGGAAGTTGCAAACACCACTGATGTTTTATGCCCAACTACGTTAGCATGTTACCTCCCAAGTAAAAGGACATTCTTCCTCACAAGCACAATACCAGCATCATACCTAAGAAATCAAATACTGAACTTTTTTTTTTTTTTAAAGATCTTATTTATTTGACAGAGAGAGTGAGCGAGAGCACATGCACACAAGCAGGGGGAGCAGCAGGGAGTCGCCCAACCCACTGAGCCATCCAGGTGCCTCTCCTTCTTCCATTTACTAGCTGGCACTTTTCGGTAAAGCGCAGCTTGCCTTCCTCCCCCCTTTGCATGCAGAGAGCTTTTCTGGAGAACAATAACCGGGAGCAAAGTCCCCGCAGGAGCTCGCCGAGACAGCCTTGTGCTCTGCTACCCGGCGCCGGGGGCAGAAGCTGAGGAGGACACTGGCCACCGTCATCTAAGCGACAGGTGTGGGAGGACCATGCAGGGCAGGTCGGGATTGGACTGCCTTTGCTCCAACTACGCCTGAGCCAGCGGGGTTCCTCTGAACGGTGGCTAGGCTGCATTTATTCAGTGTTAAGTGGGAGTTTAATGTACTAAGTGCATCAACCAGCCACGAAGTGTTTTCAGACAGCTCCCACTGCCCTGAGAGCGGAGGGCTGATGTTCCAGAGCTGAAGTCTTTTAGAACACAATTTAGAGAGTTCTCTGTCTTAAAGGGGAGCAGGCACTGCTTTCTACACAAACCACAGTTGATGTCTTTAGAAAACCTGATGGGTTCTTAAATCTGCTAAGCTCTTGTTAAGAAGTGATTTATTTTATTTAAGTGCTCTGCAGTGGGAGATGTGTGTAGACAATGGGCTGTCTAAGCTTTACAGACAGGCTTTGTGAAAAATTTAATGCTCATCGGTTTAGTAAATTCAACCAAGAAACACAGATGAAACTCTAAAATAGCATATGACGTTCGTGGAGCTCACTGAGCACAAACACGCTGAAACAGTGGGGAAGGATGCCAGCAGCCTTCTCGGGACCGTTGGCGGTTCCATTTCCCGCTTGGCTGATCCGGCTCGGGGCGGTGTGGGGGGTGCTGGCCGAGACACCATCTTCCCATCTCCCACCACTTCTTGTCTCAGGGTGGGGACCCTCACTGACAGCCACCCTAGCTCAGGTATCACCCGGACACTTCTGAAAGTCCTCCTTCCTATTCTCAGCCCAGGCTGCCACAGAGAATGGGACAAAGGGATAACCTCCATGGTCCAGGAACACAGAGAACGGGACTCTACCATCCCTGGACAGCCATACCATCCAGGCAAGTCAACGCAGCTCCCTGACCCTCAGTTTACCCACCTATACGATGGCTGTAAGATTCCCCGTTAATCTCATGTCACGAGGTTGCTGCGAAGACTGAATGGGCCTGCTTGTGTGAAGGGCACTGAGAATTCCAAATCCAAGGATTTCCTCCCACGACGAGGTGGGAATCAGCACGGTGGCAATCGGGCAGTGGTGTGGTTCTCCTCGCACCCACCCTGCGACCTGGGCAGAGGACTGCAAAGAAGCCAGGGTCTGCTCCATTGTCTGGAACGCCACCGGCCGGTGGCACCTGGTCGATAGGAAACTGACTTGCCCGAGACTCAGCAAAGGCTTCAGTGTTCTGCCCTCTTAGAACCTCAGACCCAGCCCAACTGTATCCCTTTGAGCTAATTAGGGCAAAAGAATTGCTAAAGTCAGTTCTGAAAGACACTGAACGGTGAGGCCTTGACGGCCCAGGGCTTGACAATTGGCTGCCTCCACGAGACCGAGGAGTACAGATGGGAGGCAGCTTGCTCAGGTGCCAGCCTGTCAGTTGGATTAAAATGACTCATTTATTTACCCAAGAACCTCACAAAGTGCTTTTACTAACAGGGAGAGGGGGCCTGCCGGCTCTCTGAGCAAGGGACGCAGCAAATTCGCCTCTGCCGCCTTCCCGGCCTGCCAAAAGTCATTATTGCCGTGTGTGGAAAGCCATCAGCGGGGTACAGGCCCCCGTTGTCCGGGTGACAGATTGGGCTGCGTAATCAGAGGAGGAAGGAGAGAGTGCAGAAGCTGTCAGAGGCGAGAGATCTTGGCTGGAGCCGCCAAAAAACTGGCAACATGAGTTAGCGTAACTGAGTAAACAGCCAACCATCTCCAAATGATCTTGCCATTAACACGAATGAAATAAAGTGGAAAAGATCAACTTTACCTCAAAAGCATGCCCCAGAGAAAACCAAGAAAGTCTACATTTTTTTACGGTTGGTGGTGAAGTGACATTCCCGTGACTCTCACGGCCTCACCTCCCAGCCTCCTTTGTCTCCCAGCCTCCTGGCACAGTGGAAATTCCCCAGGAGGAAGGGAGATTAAGAACCACACAGACAGAACAGTGTGCTTCAAGACAAAAAAAACAAATGGAGAAGGTGAAGGGAAGCAGCACAGGTGGCTCAGGTATCTTGGAAAGCACGTGCTGATGGCCAGCCAAGACGGAGGCCCACGGAGAACCGGGCCGCAGAGCGAGGGGCGCTGGGAGTGCCCCTCCGGGTTGGGAGAAAGGTGACCGCGCTCCGTTCTTCCAGGGACGACCAGGGAGCGCCGTGGGTACGACAGAAAGCCCAGGGCTGGACTGCCAGCCGGACGCGGCGCAGGAATATCATTTTCCAGTCACTCCGCGCTACTTCCCTTTATCGACTCATCCATATGACAATGGGGATGAAACCCACTGTCCCTTCCTCTGGCTCAGGGTGAGCTCTTCACCAGAAGCAGGAGGAAATATTCTGTAGGTGACCCAGTATCTCCCATCAGGTTCCTTTGATTTCTTCATTCCATTTAGGAGAGTGGGCTCGGAACTTTCAAACGGCTCCTTCCTGCTAATCCCTACTCCCTTCTCAACTCGGCTTCTTAGATCTCCTTCTCCGGAGAACACAAGCTGACACTGGGAACGCGTCAGGAACGCTCTTTCACAGACTGGTCTGTCCTGCCCCCACTGCCCTCTCGCTTCTGCCTACACTTCACACCCGCAAGGCCTCACACGGTCACCGAGAACCCACAGGACAAAGCTACGCACCAGGTCCTGAAGGCCACATAAAATGAGAAAGGTCCTTCCTTTAAGATTGTTCGTAATTAAGATCAAAGAAAACATGAACACACACACATCCTTAACTGTTCCTAGTAACAGAAAAGTCGGTGGGGAGGAAAATGGATCAGGGGAGGGATTTTCCAGTCGTAACGAGCAGCACTGGGAGTTTTTGAGCGGTTCCAGCACAGTTCCCAACTTCTCATATGCGGACAGTCGGTCTTCGGAGCTCGTTAAAACATCTTGGGATGAGGGGCGCCTGGGTGGCTCAGTCGTTAAGTGTCTGCCTTTGGCTCGGGTCATGATCCCAGGGTGCTGGGATCGAGCCCCTCGTTTGGCTCTCTGCTCAGCGGGGAGCCTGCTTCTCCCTCCCCCACTCCCCCTGCTTGTGTTCCCTCTCTCACCGTGTCTAAGTCAAATAAATAAAAAAACATATATATATAAAGATCTTGGGATGATAAATCAAAATGGCAAAAGGTACGGTATAAGGAGGAGGGAAAACACCCCTGCCATAATGGACAGCACGAGTCCGCTCTACCCAAAGAAGCCCGTTCTCCATCTGCCCTGTCCTGCCGTGGCCCCCACTCCTCATTAACACTATGGAGGTTCCTGGAGAGCATGCAGAGGGCCTGGCAAGCAACAGGCTGCTTAAAAGGACACAGAGTGACAGCATCTCCGCATCCACACCACGATCTACTGCAGTGGGTCTCCTGTGCCTAAAGCTCCCGGGTACCAGAAGCTTCAGGCTGAAGCAAATGAACATGGCAGAACCAGCAGGAATTCAGAGAGGGCAAAGGAAGAGCTCCTCTCACCAGAAACCACGTGCTCGGATCTGGGCTTAGAGATGACCGGAAATGAGCCCTCCCACCCCTGGATGTTCTCCGGTGATCTTCACTGCACAAGGAAGACTTGAAGCTGGCGGAAGATCAGCACACTGGAAGGTTCCTCGGCAAGCGAACGAGCACACACCAAGAACCTTTAGTGACATCAGATTGCGGGCAAGTGAGAGTCGGCTTTCTGTGCAGCACCCGGGACTGGCGGGGGGCAGAGGGGCAGGCGTGCTGTGCTCTGCTAAGTCAGGGGTGCTCCCTGGCTGGCTGACCTCACTTTGCCTGCAGGTGTCAACCACATGAAGCAAGGGAAGTCGTCACAGGTTTCTGACCCCACTGAGAATTACTTTTAAAAAAGAATGACCTTCGCTTCCATGTAAACCTACTAAAAAGACAAAAATCAAAACCAACTAAAACACTGAACTTCCTATCCCTAGAGCCCACTTTGAGACACAGAGTTGATCCATGTCTGTAAAAAACACCAGGAGATTTGAAAATTTTCCACCAGGGACAACCCAACATCTTAAAGGTCAAAGATAAAACAATCTGTTCCTGTCTTAGACTCCCCCACAAAAGTTCCTACTGCTCCTGTTTCAATACGGACAACCTGTAACATTCAGCCCTTAGGTCCACCACGTGTATGAAAAAGGGGACTTACTACCACAAGCAAGCATAACGGCACCTCTCTGTCTTCAGAAGAAGGCAGGCAGACACTGGTGGTTTTCAACACTGTGTTTCTTGGGCCTCAATATTCACCCATTCGGCTCACAAACACTGAGTATATGCGCGCGCTTGCTCCAGGCCAGACACTGCCATGGGACCGCAGACAAGACACAGTCCGTCCCTAGGGGCTCGCGATCGTGGGGAGACGACACTTAGACCAGGCGTGATGAGTACCACAGGAAGCGCGGGCGCATGGGAATGCCTAACGGGGGAAAACGCAGGCTCCCGGAGCTCACCTTCTTCAAAAACTGAAATTGAAGTGGGGGTCTCGGGAGGGACTCGTCCAAGTCAGGGCGGGCATCCCAGGCAGAGGGAATGCACGTGCGAAGGCCCCAAGGCCAGGAAAAGGACAGATGCTGCGTTCAGGGGGTGGGAAGAGGAGCCTGCCTGGCTGAGGGCAGGGAGCAAGGGGGAAGTGGAGACCAAAGAAACAGGAAGGGTCAGGACCCAGGAAGTCTGACTGGACACGGTAAGGACTGCTGGTGAATTTGTCAGGTAGATCCCGTGGACTCATCTTCGCTGCAGACTTGCCCTTTGGGGGCGGGGGAGCACTCACACTGCCTCTGATTTGCGGATGGGCTTCGCAAAGTGGGGGGGGCCACTGGTCAGACTCGGTCTTCAGGAGGCAGGTATGCCAGTAGTGACCATTCCCAGATCGGGACGACCGAGTCACAGAGCCACCGCTTGCCACACTCGTGTGAGAACTGGCCTCCTGTGATAAAACAGGTGACCGGGTGGCCCCCTCCTACAGGAGAAGCAAAGCTGCACTCACTCGTAAACTCTGCCTTCAGGAAGAGAACAATGCCTGTTGCCTTGAAAACTGAAAGCAGAGCAGGGGTTCCTTACAATGTAACTGCACGGGCGCCAGGGTGGCTCAGTGGGTTAAGCATCAGCCTTCGGCTCAGGTCATGATCCCAGGGTCCTGGGATGGAGTCCCACGTCAGGCTCTCTGCTCAGCGGGGAGTCTGCTTCCTCCTCTCCCTCTGCCTGCCACTCCCCCTGCTTGTGCATGCTCTCTCTCTCTTAAAATAAATAAGTAAATAAAATCTTAAAACAAAAACAAAAACAAAAAGTAACTGCACGAAGAAGCAAGGCCTGGACAGGTGAGTCAAGAGCCGACAGCCTGTTCCTCCCGGCACTCGCCCATGGGACAAGCCGGTTTCAGGGCAACCTCGGGACCGCACGGACAGGGACTTCTCAGACACCCAGCTGGGGGTTAAGTTGCATCATTCAAGATGGCACACGGAGGGAAGATACTTTAATCTCAGGAGCCGGCGACAACCATGGTGAAGCGAATCCCCAGAGCCAGGGACACTGAAGGTGTGAGTTTTCAGTCTCAAAAGAACACATTAGAGGCGCATCCAAGAGGCCAGCTCTGTGCAGGGGGCAGCAGCCACGCAAGCTCGCCATGACTGGGGCCGAATGACCTGGTCCCAAGAACCGCAGGGCAAACAACAGTTTGAGGCAGCAGCAGAGAGGGTCTGTGCAAGCACGTCTATTTTCCTTCTAAAAAAGGCGAGCAGAGGCAGGAGAGGGGTTCTGTCGCAAAGAGACTTTCTCAGCTCTAATTACTCCCGAAAGCTGTAATTTACACGTTTTTGGTGGATAGAAATCGCCAAGATTCACACATTTTCAGACCAACAGCTGCCACTATTAGTGAGCAAATCGGCAAGACTTGTACGCGGCGGCACAGTCAGGTGACACGCCAAAAGTGCAAGGCGACTGGCCACACCCTGAGGGGCTGGCTGCGGGGCGACCTGGCGAGAGGAACGGCAGGGGACCCAGCCTCCCCGTCGAGTGCAGAGGGGTACCTACCGTACAAAGAAGGACACCTGTCTTGGAATGCGAAAATTCTTGAAACACTGCTGTTCTTTCCTATAAAAACAAGGAAAAACCGAGTCTTACAACTCTGAGGTCAGACCCAGCACAGTAGGCTTAGACCCCATAACCCCCCCGCTTCCTCCTGCTCAATCCGTTTTTAGGCCCTGAGAGGCTTTACGGAGAAAGAAGAAGTAGACCCTCCCCATCCTCTCATCAGACCCTGTCCTTCCAGGATTGGACTTGTCGGACTCTGACAAGGTAGTGGAGCTTTGGGGACAGCACGTCTCAGTAACACAGGGCCAGGGCTGGCGCAGCCTTCAGGAACAGCCGATCCCAGGAGCAGGCAAGGCCCAAGGCCACAAGTGACTCCACTCCCAGTTCCCAACTCAGAATCTGTTCTAAACACATTTTTCTACAGGTGGTCCATAGGCATCAAGAACCGCCTTTCCTACAGGGCAATGTTTAAAAAAATGAGCTTTAAAGAAAATTTAAAAATTATAAAAACCATATATTCTAACTGTAGAAAATTATACATTTTAAGTCAGAGGAAGAAAACCAAATTGTTCCCCCACTCAAAGCAAACAAACAACCACTGTCAGCACCCGCTTCTGGACATGGGACCCAAGATGTGGCTTCTTCAAGAATGGCAGCGTGCTACTTCTACTACTAACGTGCTCTCGTGCCAACGGAACACGAACGTCCTGTCGTGCCACTAAGTCTACGTTCGGCTCAGTCAGTGCTCCATGACCGGACCTGGGCTGTCTCCGACTGTTTGCTGTTACGCTCAGGGCTGGGATCAACACCTCTGCAGATAATCTGTGGTACAGGTGTTTCATCAATCCCTTGGGGGTGGAACCCCAAAGGCGGTCTTGCTGCACCACGGGGCATGTCCACTCGAGAGCCTGCCAAGGGCACGCTCCATGTGGCCCGAGCCACAGCACGGCAAACAGCTCAGACCTGGCCGTGTCCATCTACCAGCAACGGAAAAGGAATACAACCAAAGCACTAAACATGCGGGTGGCTCGGGAACAGGAATGGGGTCTCCCTCACCCTGGTCCTTTGCATGCATCTCCTGTGTCATATGACTGGAGGCCCTGGGCACAACGGGTAACGACATCAGCACGCACAGAGCACTAGCACATCCCACACGGTGGCCTACGCTCCGCAGGCCTGAACTTCGCCTGATCCGCACAAAACCCCGTGAGCAGAACCATCACCACCCCCATTTCCAGATGAAGGCATCAAGGCACAGAAAGGTGAAGTCACTTCTTGTCCACGGGACACGTACACCACAGAGGTTCGGACTGGCACATGGACCCAGGGGGCTGTGTTCCCGAATGGCATCCAGGCCTCAGGGAAGACAGCTGCATTTGCCCAGAGTGCTGCACAGTTTTTAGAAGGATCATGTTTAATGGACCCACTGTAGAGTGAAAATTAGAAAAAAATCAGGAAAGCTCGTAAAAGCCTGTGAGATGTCCTAGGGACTGGACGTAATGTGTTCAGATTTGGGGTAAGGAAAAAACTGCCAAACCCGGAGCATTTCTCACGTGACCAGGCAACAACTTCTTCCAATGGCAACTCCTCTCTAACACTTACCAACGCAGTCAGGTCCACATCGACCACCAGCGGGAACATACCAAGGTCACGTGGAATAGCGGCCAGGCAGATGGGACTGGGAGTGTGGGACGAGAACGCCAGTAAAACGGTATCTAGAGGTACTGCCTCCCATCTTCTACCCATCTCACGGGAAGCCCGTGGAGGCCACTTAATAAACAGAACAACAATAAGGGGCAGGCTGACCACTTGGGAAAGAGCGAGAACAGCAGTGACGGCACCTACACCCCCAGAGCACGCACGAACCAGGCCCTACCCCGTGCACGTGCTCTGCGTTCACTCGGTGCGTCACCGCACTGACCCCGCGAAGTGAGTACCAGCGTCATCTCCCTTTGAGAGACGGGCTAACTGGGGCACAGGGAGGTGGCGCGCTCTCCTGAGGCCGCACAGCGGGTAAAGGCAGAAGCAGGACCAGCGCATGCAGCCGTGAGCGCCCTGCTGGACCAGTGTGAGGCAAACGGTCTGAGATAATTTCACTCAGAGCTCCTGCACGGCCTCTGCAAATTCCTAGATCCTCCCGGGCCCGGCGCCGGTTCCCTTGTCATCCTTACGCCCACCCTGCAGAGGGTCTCGGAGGAATTCAAGACTGAGAGGACGAGGAACAAACACTGTAAATGGCATGAAATCAGGAAATCAACAAATCCAACTGGATCGGGGGCCTTGAAGTGAAAACCAAGAATGTATAAAATGCACAAAGGCTGGACTATTCTGGAAACTCAATCTTGTGGTAAATAAGAAGCTGTGTCCTTGAGTGACCTTGAGCAAGCTCCCTTCTGAGGCTCCACATCCTTAATTATTAACACAACAAAAGCGAGCACAAGAAAGGGCCTAGACTTCTCGCTGGGCTCTAGAGATGCTGTCTGTTTTCAAGCTGGTTCCAGTCAAGTCTCGCTCTGATTACTGGTCAGCTCTCCCTGTCTGAGCGCCTGGTCACCTCCTTCTAGGACAAGAAGGAGCTTTCCCCCTTCCACGCCAGCGTGCCCCCCTCAGTCGGCTCTGTGCCGACTGCCTCAACGGAATGAGGGCCTCGCGGCCCAGAACCTAAAATCAGGAAGCCGCTCTCCTCTTCCTCCTGAGCGACAGTATCACTCCGAGCCGAGACAGAACGGAGACCTGAAGCCCCTCTCCCGACCAAGGTGCTGCGAGTGAGAGCGCTGAATCTTGTTGACAATGACAGCAGTCGCGCGCAGCAGTACCATATGGGATCCACAATTTAGCTCCATTAATGCTCTTAATTTGAAGACATCAAGCCCTAATTACACACTGGGTACTAAAAAGGCAAAACCCTTCCCCGGTGCCAGCTACTTAGTGGTACTCTGTTGCCTTAACAGCTGGTTGAGGCAGACTCGGGCCAAGACAGGCCCGTGAGCTCTCTCAGGTGGAAGAGGGCAGCTCCCGGAGCAAGAGCACACGGGAACAATGGACACCCTTGCCCGGGCCCGCACAGCCGTGGGGTCTGCTTCCAGGGCCGGCGGCTCGCCCATCTGAGGTGCGTCCCCGCCCAGCCCGGTGGGGTCCGAGAGGGAGGGCGGCGCAGACCCCGAAGAACAAGCTCCCGCTCCTGGGCCTCGGGTCGGCTCCCGCCTCCGCTCCCGGGGCCCCGCGCGGTGCTCACCTCCTGCTCCATGTTGCCGTGCAGCCGCAGGAATTTTAATCGCGTGGACGCAGATGGCGGCTGCCCGGACGCCGGGGCCCCAAGGCGGCTCGGCAGGGTCTGCAGGAAGAGGTGGTAGTGGAACTCCACCAGCTCACAACTCGAGAAAAAGACGATCATCTTCTGGTCTTTTTCAAACTACATCAGTACAGAGGGGGAAAGAACCACGTGTTTTGAAGATCAGGTGAGACTAAAATGAGTATTTCTCTACAATACACAGTTCTGCCAGCCCCGATCTAGAAACGTGGTGACAAACAGCTTTGAATTATTTCACAAAAATAACCCGATATAACATGCTACGGAGCGGAGATGAGAGGAAGCCAGCAGAGCTGTAAATTCGACCGGCTTTCCCGAATCTGAGACAGACACGCTGGAGGCTCCCTGCGCCCACCCAGGGCTCGCCGCGCACACAGCAGTCGGGAGGCCTCACCCTCCAGCCCCTGCACCCGCTACTCTGCTGTGACCAGGTAAATGTAGCACAAGACCTCGTAAACACAGAAATACTGGCACTCTTCCAAAACCACGAGCACAAGACTCTGTCTGCCCACATTCAGCATGTTTCTGCCGCCTGTGATGCTCCTGTTCTCAGACCCGGAAGAGGATTCGGGCAGATTTCGTGTCGAGCGTAGCAGCTGGCCATGACCTCTGGTTCTTTACCACAACCCTGGAACCACTGACTGGTAAGGTCTGCATCAGCAAACACGGGTGAGCTGGAAAATTCTTGTGCGTATGTGTACGTGAGGGTCCCTCTGTTTGCTGCCATCAACACCTGACACGGGAAGACGGGACCTTCTTCCCTCGACTGAGCCGGGCCTCCTGTGTGGGCCTCAGGTGCGGGCCCACCTTGCACTTCTGCAGGATGAAGGCCGCCAGGGAGACGAGCCTCAGTTTGCTGGGAACCAGTGCCACGTACTGATGGAGACTTTCTGGAATCGCAAAGCTGTCCGGCTCGCTGCCAGCTGGGAGAGGGGAGGCTTCTGGAACTGCTCTGCCCTGTGGGTCAGACTGGCCACGGTGTTCATCCAGGACAGAAATCCTGACCGGATTGAGCAAGCTGATATCAGCTAGCCGGGTCACACCTTGGAGCAAAAGTGAGAGGCAAAACCGGTGACAGGATCACACTGTGAGACTAGTCTCGTACTAGTATACAACCCCCCACGCCACACGTCCAGGCTGATGAAGAGGCTCCCTATGGGAACACCAGGGCCGCAGAAGCCTGCCCTGTGCTCGATCTGGTGGGGGAGGCCCAATGATTCCACACCAGCGTTTCTCAGCTCTGACCTGGGCAAGACCACTGAAAGGGTCACTAATAGCAATCTCTCCCCACCCCCCCCCAACCCCCTCAAAGGGTTCTATGGTTCTATCTACTGATCAAAGGGTGTCACAGGAATCTGTCATGGGTTTTATAGGTTTACAGGCCTTCTCAGAACCTTTATTGTATTGACACACACCAGGAATTTCCTTCCTTCTTTCTTTTTTTTTTTTTTCCCCTCAAGATTTTATTTATTTGACAAAGAGAAAAACAGAAAGAGAGGGATCACAAGCAGGGAGAGTGGGAGAGGGAGAAACAGGCCTTCTGTCGAGCAGGGAGCCCAATGTGGGGCTCGGTCCCAGGACCCTGGACTCATGACCCGAGCCTAAGGCAGAGGCCTAACGACTGAGCCACCCAGGTGCCCCCACACGAGGACTATCTAAGAGCACGAGGAAACGCGTGGCATTCCCCAAACTTCTGAGCACAGAATCATGGATTATCTCTCAAAATTAACATGACTTAGGATACAGTTTGAGAACTGGTGACAGAACACTGTCATGGGGCCAGTAAAACGAGTGAAGCACCCCTGAAAGCACACGAGCTGGGTTGTTTTGAGAGGGTAACCCTGCCAAGCCCTAGTGCCCCGTCTATGAAGAAGAGCTCGAGATGTCCATCTCACGAGGATGGAAAGACAGAAATGAACTTGAAGTCTCTGTTTAAGGGTCAGTGCTCTTTAAGAGGAAGATCGGCTGGTAACACCCACAAAAAACCCTCATGAAACCTCTGGATGGATGGGAGTCCGCCTGTTCTCCTCCTTTCTCCCTGCCAAGAGCTCGGGGAGCACTCTCCTAACAGAGGTGGCTCTGGCTCTGCTCTGCCCTCCCTCCCACAGCCCGGGGAGCACGGGAAAGCCTGACGAGACTAGAGGAGGAAGGCAGGACAGGAGTCTGAAAAGGCAGTGCCTTAGGGACACCTCCCTCCTCAGCCTCTGTCCCCAGCGTCGAGAACCACCGCAGACAAATGACGCCTGTTACATCTACGTCCTCCCTCCTGGTTAAGAACGGGGAGCACTCCTTTTCCACTCACCTTCTGTGAGTGTCGCCGACAGTAATACGTTCTGTCGTTTCTGGCACTCGGCATTTACAGCGTTGAGTATCACCGTGATATCCTTTTCAAAACCCAAATCCAGGATTCTGCGGTTTCAAGAGAGGGAATTTTACTCCGCATGCGAAGGAAAGACTGCAGTGAGCCAGCAGAAGCAGCTCTTTTCCCCACTTTTCATGCTCCTGGGTGAGGCTCACCTGTCTGCTTCATCCAAAATCAGCCACCGTATCCGACGAAAATGAATGTTCTTTGTGGATTTGATATGATCCACCAGCCGCCCAGGAGTTGAGATAAGGATATTTATTCCTTTGCGGAGTCTGTTTAAAATTATGTATCATGAAAGAAAGTGAATCACATGGGGCCAGCTGTATCAACAGAAAACACCGCAAACAGGCACGGGACAGATTCATGTCTAGCACCAACGTGCACAGTGTGAAGTCATGACAAACACGATGACGGATGGATACAAAGACAGAGCTGAGTTTTCATTTTCCTCCAAAGTTTCTCTTGTATAGAATGTAATTATTAAGATCCAAAATTATATTAAATTCATAAAACCTTATATTTGAAAGGAATCTGTACTACATAAATCAATGCCCTTTATCTGATCCATGCATCCTTTCTTTCTAGAACAGTCCAGATCGATGATCATCTAAGCCTATTCTTGAAGGTTTCTGTGCCAGAGACCTAATGAGTTATCCCACACAAATGTGATCCAACGGCTAGAATGTTTACTTATACTGAATCTTTTCTGTAACCTCCACACAACAGGGCCCAGCTTTGTTCTGTAGACTAAGGAGAATAAATCTAAGTTCTTACTCCCAAACATCCTTTATCCCGTATTTCCATACCAATAAAAGCTTCCAATTTTTAGCTGAGTATATTTCCAGCCTCTTTTGAAGTTAAATGTGGTTGTGTGCCTACATTCGAGCATGGGACAGAAGGACAAAGACCACAAGTATCTTTGGAGGGAGGACGTATGATTATCTTTGTTTCTGCTGGCAGGGAAAAAGATGTGACGGCTGGAGCTCTAGCAACCCTAAGACTATGGAGTACCCTTAAAAATGGAAGCTTCACTTAGCAGCACAAAAAGATAGAAGCGACTTAGATCCTGATCACAGAGCACCATGCCAGCCTGGGACGGGCTACAGCAGGCTTCTTAAATGTGAAAGAAAAAGAAGATGGCCACATGTTTGTGCCATTGCTATTCGTTTTGTTGTTATTTATGGCTGAATCAAACCTAACCAATACCTTTAGGTTTCAAGTTTAGTATTTACTCCTCGATTATAAACTGCACACACATGACTGGGGGTTACTACCGCGCACTAAGATACGATACGATAAAGACGTTTCAAAAAGAATACAGACGAATTTACCTGTTGCAACATTTTCTCCTGAACCCCAATACCACTTCCAATACAGAATTCCGAACCAGTGTTTTGGATATAAGAAGCAAAGTGTAGAGCATTATGTAAGTTTATGACCTTGTTTTTGTGGAGCCAAACAAGACCCTAAACTCCCAATTAGACAAAAGAGAACTGCCAAGGGGGTGGACATGAAACAAGGGGGACTGAGGGGTGCCAGGGGGGTGGACAGAACTTGAGAGGATAGTAAGCATCTCTACCAACCACATCAGAAGGAAAACCCTTGTAGGTTCATAAGCATTTGTCAGGACAACACCGTCAGGAGGTGACCACTCCCTGCGGCCTCAACTCGTCCCTGTGCTTGGGGACGAGGAAGCACAGTTTGAGATAAGGCTCTCTCCAGGGTTAGAAGGACCAAATCCCAATGACTAGGAAGGCAGAACAGACAGATCCAAATAGGAATGGGTAATAAACAAGGGTCCCCATCCATACCTGGCCTTTTCTGATTTCCTTCTCTCTCCTCCCATCAACACTCCAGGCACAATCCAGGTAAATGGCTACAGAAAGAGATCAGATGAAAATCACTGCAAAGCCCTCCTTCAAGATTTTATTTATTTATTTGATAGAAAGAGGGAGAGCCAGAAAGCACAAAGTGGGGGGCAGCGAATGGTAGAAGGAGAGGGAGAAGCAGGCTCCCTATGGACTTAGAGACTGATTCCAAATTCTTTTCCCTTAGAGAAGCTGGGAGAGAAGACCCAGGCTTCCCACTGTAGGAGGTGTGACTGTGCAGACACAATTCCTAGGCCTCGCCCCGGCCCTGGATAGACACCAGCAGTATTCACTTAAATTACGGCTCTGTAACTAGCTTCTAGGACAGCAAGAGAAATGGGAACTTTCTAAATGATTCCAGTAGCTTCTCTGCCTTTCCCCATGGAGCCCGAGTTGAAAACACATTTCACTAAGTCTACTGCCTCTTCTTCCTTTCTGAGTACAATAAAACCCAAACACAAACCTTCCTTATTCCCCTCCCCCACCCCGGACAAAAGAAAGGACAGCTCAACTCTGGATCAGTCTGGTAGGTGGGCAGGCTTTGGCTCTGAAACCCTCTCTCTTCTTTCTTAAGTCCTTTAGCTTTCCATGCGATCCCTTCGTGGTTGTCCCTGTGAGTCTCCACAAGTGGCTTGCCAAGGACCATGGGGAACAAACTACAGCACAGTAAGCGCCAGGAAACACTTGTCATCTCAGCTAGAAACTGGCAGTTAGTAAAGTCTAGATAAGTAAAATCCTACAAATTATACCTGGGCAGAGCAGAGAGACCCAGGGAATCCAGAAAACCTGAAATAATTTCTTGCTTCTTGAAAATAAAGATAAGACTGGCAGATAAGACTTCTCTTTTCTCAAAAAGGAAAAGAAAGATGAAACTGAACTCATGGCTCACCTTACCTTAAGCAGTTTCTGGACAGTGTCATAGCTTTGCAGAGCCAGCTGTAAAGAGTGAAAAGTTACAGATAATAAACGAGGTTGTTCCTCCTCCCCCCACCCCACCCCCAGCCCCAACTTTTAAAAACCTTTAGACAACGTAAAGTGATTAGGATTCCAACTCGGACCTTAAGCTAAGACTAATGAAAAACAAAATCGGATACACAGCATCTACTCAGAACAGAAAACCTTATTCTTACATTCCTTCTGGAACTTGTCAGTTTGGAGACTGTGGACAGAGATACTGTGTCCACTCCTTGGACATGTACAAAACTAGTGTCTTGTGCTCCCTCTGCTGGCTCAGATTCCCAGAGCGCCACACAGAGAAGCACAAGTCTACGGCGCACATGGACGGAGAAGCGAAACAGCATCACCCTGAATGTGCCTCCCTTCGGGAAGAGAGAACAGAACATGCAGGAGGGAATCACCTGGAACAGTGCTCAACAGGCTAGCCTCTGGGCACCCTGCTTTAAAGGTGCTATGAGGTACCCTTCAAATATGCCAAATAGGGCACTGAGAGGTGGTCACTCCCCAAGTTTATTAAAGGAACAAAATCAAACAATCCCAGTGGAAACTAGAGGAGGTGAAAATTAATGTAGGTTATAACCACTAACAGCCATCAGGAAGCCTCAACATAATCTCTTTATCCAAGGGTATGTATACAGTTGCCACATGCTTAGTATTCACGATGCATCCTAGGGAAGTAGCAAGTTTGCTGCTGTAAAAATTTAAATAGCTTCATGGCTGCTCCTTCACAGGACTGAGCCAAGATAGGACATGCAGGATGTAGGACAGGCTAAGTAGAACCCTCCATCTTCACAATCTGTTCTCTGCAAGGAAGCAATCAGCATTTGATATAGAAGACAGATAACCTAATCTAAACTCACCTCTCTAGGCAAATAAAATAGATCAGATGGGAGAGATTTCCACCAAGAAAGAAGAAAAATGTGAAGAAGCTAAACTTTGAAGAACAAGTAAAATCTCTGGTACAGCAGCCTCTTAAAAAAAAAAAAAAAAGCCTATTTTAGGGCCAACGGCTCTAATTTTTAATTAAGTTATAAAACAAACCAAAAAAGTAGAAAATGTAATTATTTTAATTCCATTTAAAGGTTCAGAAATTTATAGTGTCATTAGTTTTTAGACAATAGGGAAATGCTTTTCCATACTCAGCTTATGATTTTCAAAGAGTACTTGAATTTTTCTCCTTGATGGGAATCAAAAGGATGGTCCCAGGCAAAGGTAAGGATGCAGCAGGGAGAAAAAAATGGAAAAAACCCACTTTTAAATTCAAAAGGATCTTACTTCCAAAAGGAAAGTACCTGCTTAAAACCCCCCCGAAGGTGAGACAGCTTACCTCTCTTGTCGGCACCAGCACCAGGGCATAGGGACCATCACTGCGCTATCAATGCAGAAGGAGAGAAATGCCGTGAGTGGATGGACGAAGGTCATAGGACTCCAGGTGGAGAGAACTTGAGGGTGGCCCCTTGTACAGTCAGCAGCAGTCTCATTAAGGAGGGGATTACGATGACCACTACCCTATTATCTTATTATTATGCAACCTTGTTCTAAAGGTTCCGGCCCATGCAATCAGACAAGAGAAAGAAATACATATACATTTGGAAAGTAGGAGGTACACCTGTCATTGTTAGCAGATGACATTTTAGCCTAAAACAAAAACCTGAAGAGAATCAATTGAAAATCTACCACAAAAAAGACAACTTAGTCGAGTAGCTGAATGTAAAATTAATAGTACACAAATCTATAGCCTGACACAAAAGTTACAAAATACAATGGAAGGGGGGAAAAACACACCAGAGCAGCAACAACAAGCTTGACAAAAAAATGTACAAAACCTACATGACATACATTTTAAAACACTTCTGAGGAGCATAAAATAAAATCTGAATAAATGGGAATATGTATCCTATTCTTGGATAAGAGGGCACCATATTACAAATAAGCTAATTTAAAGTCAACCCACAACTGTGATATAAACCTAACAAAACTGCCACAAGTATGCAGATGTGCACACAACTTATGTGAAATAATACATACAATCAGACAAGCTGATTAAAAAGTTCCTATGAGGGGCGCCAGTGGGTGGCTCAGTGGTTTGGGGCCTCTGCCTTGGGCTCGGGTCATGATCCCAGTATCCTGGGGTCGAGCCCCATATCGGGCTCTCTGCTCAGCAAGGAGCCTGCTTCCTCCTCTCTCTCTATCTGCCTCTCTGCCTACTATCAAATAAATAAATAAAATCTTAAAAAAAAAAGTTCCTATGAAAAATAAGTGAGCAAGAATAACCAAAATATGTCTGAAAAAATCAGATGTTAAAACAATTTAAAACTACTCTAATTAAAAAAAAGTGACACTGGAATATAAATTGCGATTACAACAGCAAACAGTCCAGAATAGAATCAAGTTTGCACAGAACTGGAGGAAGTAAGCTGCATCTTGCATCGGTGGTGGAAAGACAAATTATCCAGACTTCAAGAACAAAGTCAGGAAAGTCAAGTTGGAATTAAGTCGGCCTTTTTACAGATGACGCAAAACTCAGAAATTATCAAAGAAAACACTAATAAATCCTATTACGTAAAAATTTTTAACTTCAGAATGGAAGAATAATACCTTAACAAAATCAAGTACTATATGACAAAATGAAGGGAAAACATGGCACTTGTAAGAGAAAGGGCCAATTTCCTTGGCTGACAAAGGTCTGTGATTCAAATAAAAAGTAAAAATAAAAAAGACCACAACAACTGAAAAAGAAAACAGGAGCAGGAAAACCAGCACAGCAGGTAGCGTCTCGAGGGCTTGGGCAAGGAGCTCCTGGGGGCCCTGGTGTGGGGCGCGTACCTTGCCTTGGCCCATTGCAAGTTCAACTGCGTTTATCTACTAAATAAACATGCCACTTCCACTTCCAGGGATTTCTCTAAACGATGCTCCTATAGGGATTTATCTAAACGATGCCCCCGTAAGCACTCATAAAAAAGTAAAATATTTTACAGACTGTGAAGTATGTAGACTAGCCTTGTTTGTAGCAAAACACTGACATAACGGTAAGTTCCACCAACGAGCGACCGATGCAGTAACTTGTGGAGGCGACAGGCATGGGATACTGGGGGCCCATTACAAAAGCAAGGCAGACGGGCGGGGCACTGCTAAGACACTATATACCTCAACACACTGAGTGAACCAAAGCAAGGTAGAAAACACCGCGCACAGCACGCAACCACTTGTGCATCAAACCACACACAGAAGCTCCAAGGAAAGCGGGAAAGGAAATCCGCGTGCTCACACTCGCTCCTTCTGCGGAGATGACCCCTGGGAGGACCACCAACTGGCGGGAACCCTTGCACCTGAAAGAGCGGTGCCCTGCCACTGGGGAGAGGAAGTGTGAGACTTACTTCCCACCATGTATTGTCTGGTACTTTTTTTTTTAACGTGTACATTGTATCTAAAACATAATAACAAAGATAATAATAATAAAACAAAAAATAAGCGGTGAAGGCCTCGGTCAGTGGTGTCTTGCATCTCCAGAGTGCTCAGAGACACTTAGGAATTAATCAAAACAACATTAGTGCAGAAGCTAAGTGCAGGTTTCGAGCCGATTCAATTACAAGCATGGTCTTCATGTTTTGCATAGGCAACGTTTACCCATAAGGAGAAAAGGATTTGGAATTCGAACTAGAGCCGTCTGTACTCGACATCAAGTCTGCGGGGCCCAGGCGAGGAACAGTAAACATGTTAGTACAACAGCATCAACGTGCCGCGGTGTGACGTTAGGAGATTCTGACATTTCAAAAGGTGTTACTACACAGAGAAGAAGAAAGAAAAATCAATTCCTCGCAGGGCAGAAGTGAGTAAAGAAGGATGGATGTGTTGTTAAAAAAAATCAGAGCCCACATAACTGGAAGAGTGAAAACACAGGAAAGCAATCCGTTCTCATCCCATCACCAAAGTAATTTACGACTCTGCTGGGTGCCTTGAGTTCGCTGCTCCCTCCAGACAGGTTTCCACAGGTCAAATCATTTTACGGCGCACTCCAAGGGTCTCTACTGAATATTACTTGAAATAAATGAATTAAATTTGGACTTAAGAGAACTCTTTTACAGAATATTGCAATCTTTAATAGAATGAACTGCTATGGACGCTAAAATATATGAATAAAAACAATGACACGCTGGTGAACATTTCTAGATAATAAGCAAATCAAATCGCTGCCTTTCAAATGAGCCACACGGCCATGCCGTGGAGAGTGACGACCGATGCTGCACGAGCAGGTGCTGTTGCAGAAGCTGGCTACCAACCGGCTCTCTGCCCTCCACGTTGGCTCAGCAGCCTCACGGCAACCCTGGGAGCCACGCACCACACGTGAAGTCACTGACGCACAGAGGGATGAAATGCTTTGCCTAAAGACACACTCAGATCCGGGCTTTGAGCAGAGCTGCCCACCGCACGGTTGCCCTTAGGTATGTAATCCAATCTCTCCTGCCCTCAGGTCACCGACCTATGAAATGAGACAGCTGCGCTCGAACTACAGGACCCACGCCAGCTCAAGGATTCCCCAAGTCTCCAACCTTATAAAACATAAAACAAAAAACAAAGCAAAACAAAAAACCCCCAAAAGCCCATGGCTAGCAAAAAACTCTCCTAGAATTTATAAATGGATGAGACTTTCCTCCATTACGGCAACACTCGGCCTCTCTCTTTCTCTAGCTAGGTACAAGTCCCATGCTAAGTCCTTTGTATGAGTCATCACACTGAAGAGTGCCCAATGGGAAGAAAAAAAATCAGTTACCTGCAGGAAATAAATTCCTCATTTATCCACCTCAGAGGAAACCAGTATGAATACTTTCTTCCTTGTCTTTTCATGCACGCATGCACGCAGGGTATTATTTACGAAATCAGATCATCCTGTACATACTGTTATGTACCCGGCCTTTTTTGGTTCAACATGCAAGAACACTTGTCAAGTTCACAAAGAGAAACCACTTTTAATGTCTATGTAAGGTCCCACCACTTGGATGTCGTGTAGGATTTCGTTTGACTTAAAATTGTTTAAATAAAGCTTAAGTAAAATTTAAAAACTCATTTTGAAATAAATTAAGGCTTACAAAAAAATTACACCAACAGTGCAAAGAACTCCCTTATACCTTCTCCCAGCTTCCTCATACAGTTCTCAAGTCTCAAAATCCCAGTATGATGATCAAAAGCAGGGACTCGGCACTGACGTGAGACCGAATTAAGCCACAGCCCATATCCCGACTTCACTGACTGACCCGTCTCCGTGTCCTCTGCCCAGGCCAGGACCCAGCTCAGGACCACGTGTTGCACTGAACTGTCACGCCTCCTTCGTCTCTTTTAAGTTCTTCAGCAGTTCTGCTTTGGGTGACCGGAATATTTTGGAACACTAGCGGCCTGTCGCTTTATAGGTCTCTAGATTTGTTTGTCTGATGTTTGTTCATGATTAAATCCGGGGGACGCGTGTGGGGCAGGAAAACCACACAAGTGGGGCTGTGACCTCTCTGGAGACGCGCAGGCTGACGTGTCCCAGCGCTGGGGATGCCCACGCTGGCTGCCTGGGTAAGGCGGTGGCAGCCGGGCCTCCCCAGCGTGAAGTGACTGCTGGCCCTTTGAGGTTAAGAGCTATTTTACGGGGAGATCTTTTGAGACTAGGTAAATAATACCCCACTTTTCATCAGACTTTCACCCCTCATTTTGGCGTCTATGACGTGTGACACTGTGTTACTAAGGCACTGGCCGACGGTGCTGCTCTCCTACGATACCGTGAGACCCGCTTCTCCTCCCGTCTGTTCGTCTATTCCCTCAATAATTTGCTTCTATCAGTTTGTACTCCTGGGTGCTGGTTTTAGCCTGCGGGCTATAATCCGATGCTACCACTGCCTGCTTGTCACTCGGTGTCAGGAGGGCTGGACACACACCTGATGCTGTCCGCCCAAACTGCGGGAAAAAAAAGCAACCGAGGAGCTCTTCCCACCTGCTGGTGCACCCATCTGACTTCCTATTTCAGATCTCACCACGTCCTCTCCACTGAGGATAACCAGGACGTATTTATGGGACTCTGGGCTGGGTTTGGAGAGGGTGCCTGTGCCCCTGGAGCCCGGTGGTTAACGCGCCTCCTACAGGACCCGGGGACCCCACTTTCGGGCCCTCTGGCCCGGGCACTAACTCACCGTGTGTCCCAACTAAGGACAAGTACTCCCCCGCTGCTCCCCAAGCCTCCGTTTCTTTCTGTAAACTCGGGGTAACAGTAATTCCTGTAACTCACCAGACCGAGGTGTGGGGTTTAAGATTCAAGAAGATAAACACAAAGAATCCAGGACAACGTCCAACACAAGGAGCATGTACTTTACACATGTTTCCTATTAGACCTGCCGTGATGGTTACGAAGTATAGTTTTTCTAGTTTCTCTGGACACAATCCTCAGACACAAAATGTTCATGCAATAAATGAGTCAAAAAGAAGAAAACACTGCTAAATGGAAACAGATTCTTTTGGTCCCAGTATCACTACTTTGGTTCAGTTGGATGTTGCTTATGTGCTACGGGCAGTAACGGGAAAACACTATGCTCACCTGTACTTTTGATTTCATTGCTTGAAGACACTGGACCACAGGGATGCAGTAGGCCAGAGTTTTACCTTTGAAAAAAGTATGAAAGCAATTAAAATCATAGACCCTAAAGATGTAGGAAAAGCAAAGGAAGTTAAGAAAATGGGCTCTGCTACCTTTGGATAGCACTAAACTCTGCAGACGGAAAAAGTGCACATCCGACATCCAAGAAAGGCGAGAATGGAATGTGCCTCTCTGCCACAACTCCCAATCTTGTTTGTAAATCCAGTACTTCCCCAAAAACCTGCAGCTAAAATCCTTCATCCAGCTAACAAGGAGAGACAATGACGCATTTCGCAAGTTACACAAAGGCTCGACTTGAGGACTACCCCTCAAAGCTAGAAAACTCCTTTAAAGTCACCCTAACCATGCACCTGAGCTTCACAGCTACGTGAACGACCTGCACAGCGCTGACGTGCTTGGGAGACAGCCTGAACCCCGAGCCAGTCTCCAAAGACCATGGAGAAACCAAGGATGGCAAAAGCTTCAGGTTCCCACCCACCTGAATGGAGGCTGAGCTGGGGGGCGGGGGGTGTGGTGAAGAGCCAACCTGCCATTCTAGGCACAAGAACAAGTCTACAGAAAACTCTGGAACACGCAAAAGCGGTGTTCTGTGTTGGAGCAGAACTGGCATCCAAACAGCGTGTGCTCACGCCGGCACTGTGCTCTGGGATCAGAAGAGAATACTCATCCCCCGCTGGAGTGAGGAGGGCAGCTCGGGCCACAGATGTGGGACTGGGCACAGCCCTGAGAGAGGCTGACCACCTCCTGATCATTCCTGATCGCAGCACCGCCAACCTCCCCTTCCTTTCACTAGGGGAACAAATTCAGGGCTCTCCTCCAGAGCAGGCATGGCCTCCCTCCTTCCCCCAACAAAGTAAAGCCACCGCTGCCACAGACACCTTACTATGGAACCTACCATGTGAGTGTGGCCCGGGTATCAGGGAAAAGGGTCAGAAGTTAAGTGGTGACTGACCTGAGCCCGTCTGTGATCTCACCAGAGCATCTCTGCCTTCCAGCAACGCCGGAATACTTTGCTTCTGAACGCTTGGGCCACCCAAAAGAAAGAACACATGCTGAGCTGTGATTTACCCTCCCCTGTTTACAGGCACAGATGCAGGACACACAAACCACAACTGCCCCCATTCTTCGCTGTGTCTGCCAACTGCTGCTTTAAAGGTCACCTGTTTAAGTGATGGAGGTGCTAAGAAACTTCTGATGAACGGAGGGATAAGAGCTCAGTTCAGTTTCTGGAACTCAGCTGAAAACACCGAGGCGAGCCAGGACTGCCCGCTCCAGCAAACGGATTGAAAAGAAAAATGGCACAGGCATGATGACAAGCTCGAGCTACCATGAGAGCATACCCGCCCCCCCACCCCCACCTCCCATGGCAGGCGCTGGGACCCAGTAAGACGTGACAGAAGATTCCCAGCAAGAGATTACAAGGACAGCCTGCAGCTGCTGCCCAGTTTCCAAAAACCCCAGGTGTGACTATCACACACAAAGATGTGTGTCCACACGTGTATTTAAAAACAACAGGGACGCCTGGGTGGCTCAGCTGGTTGAGCGGCTGCCTTCGGCTCAGGTCATGATCCCAGCGTCCTGGGATCGAGTCCCACATCGGGCTCCTTGCTCGGCAGGAAGCCTGCTTCTCCCTCTGCCTCTGCCTGCCACTCTGTCTGCCTGTGCTCGCTCGCTCGCTCTCCCTCTCTGACAAATAAATAAATAGACTCTTTAAAAAAACAAAAAAACAAAAAACAAAAAGGGCACAGAATTCATTTGATCAATGAAATAAATTTGGTCAATGAAACTGAACAAAAAAAACATGGGTAAGAGGGGTCCTCCTTTTATTCTTCAAGACCCTTACCTATGACTTAAATGTGATGGTTAGTAAAATTAAACTATAAAGCATACACACTCACAAAAAGGAAGTTCATCTCTTCTCTGTACCTTTTACTATTCTATTTTCCAAGAATCATCACTCCTAAACATTCAAAAAAAATTTTTTTCCATATCCCATTATACCCGACCAAATATTTACTCCTTTCTTTTTGGCTGCCTCTAGTTCTTACTACTAAAAAATGACGTGACAGACTCTATATTGTGGACATATGATTTTCAGTGTGGCAAGGACACCAGCAGGGTCCCATGCAGATATCTTCTGGACCAGATCAGAGCTGAGAACAGAAGTAGTTGGGGACTCAGTCTCTCCATTTAACAAGTGGGGGAACTGGGTGGGTGAGTGCTGTCTCAAGCCCTCAATGGGCAGCAATCCAGCAGTGTTCTCTAACACCAAGACACAAATTTCCCCAGTGCTCCACAGATAATTCCGATTTTGCTGGTCATACACATTCAAGTCTTAACAAAAGCAAGGCTGGCCTGGCACCCTTACCTGGTCATACTAGTTATGTTTAAGACCGTATTTATTGTGGAAATCTAGAAGAGAACACATAAAATATTTTTAACTACTGACTTTTGGGCACAAATATATTTAATGCAAATGAAAATGCAAAGAAGGAGAAGATACTGGAATAAAAACAATGGCCATGCTCCCTCCAACCCATTTTCTTCCAACCAGTGTCACCTGGGGATGGTCCTGCCCACCACCCCCCACTCCCCATCCCCCTACACACACACACACACACGCGCGCGCGCACACGGCAACGTCTGGAGAAATTTTTGTTGTCCCAAGGGGGGCGGGGGACGCCACTGGCATCAAGTGAGTAGTCACGGAGGGTGGCTGAACATCCTATCACGCACAGGACAGTGCCCATGAGTTACCCATCCCCAAATGGCCACAGCATGAACATGCTCGATGTCCCGCTCAAACCCGTAGGTAAGAAAACAGCTTATGTGAGCTGTTTTCTTACCCTAAAGGGGTAAGTAAACGGTGACCATAGAAACAGAGGAAATCCAGACTCCCTAAGTTACTGCATTTTTCTCTTACTCATAAATAAGAGCAGAAAGTTCATTCACAGTCCAAACAAACAAACAAACCCCCCCCCCAACCTATTTGTTTGTAGACAACGTATGTTAAAATAGCCTCGTCTTCCTTCAATTCTTTGTGACAAGAGACCACCCTTGATATGAAGATGTCAGCTCGGTCCCCTCTCCTATGGTCATTATGACTCCTGTTACCCACATCAGCTTCCACGTCCCATCCACCCACTAATTAGGAGCTTGTCCTAGAGTCCACAAGCAGAGCCCCAGGCCTACTTTGAATTAGGTGAGGAAAGTGTTTAGTTCTTTAGAAAGAGGGTGGGGATGGAGGCAAGGACAGCGAACAGCAACCTAAGCTCACTGGGATAGTCCTGGAAGAGCATCTTGTCGATCTGACTTCATTCAGGTAACTTGGAGCAAGGTAACCAGCCTTTGATTTTTTTCCCTAGAACTGTCATTTCACAGACCTTCCCAAGGAATAACCACACTGAAAAAACCGAGAGACACTTACTAAATGTGGGTGGAGGTCCAGTTCATGGAAAGCATTCGAAGTGAACACCTCTTCTTGAACCTGCTTTACTACAGGTCTGCAAATGATGAGCAAAACCCAGGCATCAGTTCCCGTCGACAGAGAAAAAGGCAGAAAACACTGAACTCCTCCTGTTCCTTGAGGGCACCTGCCCCTGAACATACCTGTGGAGCTCTGGGATTTCAGGGTTGTTTTTAAATAACGACGAAGTCCTAACGCACAGTTTCTGTTCTCGGGTCCCGTCACTCACACCGACCAAAGATTTCCTTGGAGAAAATGTTTTCTGTGCCTTCCCCTTAAAAGTCCTTTGTGTTTCTTTAGCAGCAGCTTTCTTGGCCAGGAGAAACGCTGCCTTATTCCTCCGCTTCGCTGGGGGAGCCTCCCCGGATGCTTGGTGTTTTCTTTTGGTGCCCTCTGCTTGCTGCGTTGTTCCCAAAAGGCAAGAGCAACAAGAGATGCATTAGTCCATGAAGACAGACCTCGGAGTGAAGCCTGACTGCCCACGGAATTGCATCTCTCCCTGCAGAGATCATTATGCCCCATATGTCAAGCAACAGTTTAGGGTCTGCAATCAGATTCTTTGACTCAGCCCTTTTTTTCCCCAAAAAGAAAAAAACAAACAAAATAAAACAGAACAGAACACAAACACTCAGCTCATTCATCCACTAGATCTCACCATCCATCTTCACCATCAACTCCACCAATATAAGGGTAAGGATCAAGAAGGGAGAACCCTTTGTGGGGCTGAATGTGAACAAACGCGAGTCTCTTTTAAGGGAGGAGAAGCCCACCTTGTCAAGTGTGTGTGCTGTCAATCCTTATCTCTAGATGTCCACCTACACAAAAAGAACAGGGGAGGGGGGAAGCACATCCTCTTTCTCCACCAACAAAGCCTGTGGGTGACTAGACATGGGAGGCTGCAGCCCTGCCCATGCCCAGGAAGCGGGAACCTTCATTACTGCTCTACCCCAGAGTGCTTGGATCGCTGTCATCCTCCCCTCACGCTGCTCCCCGGATTCAGATGGCTTGGAGACGATTCCCACTCGTCGTTTCCATTCCAAATGAGAATTCTGCTCCATCCATCACTTCTACCACAATTATTTCCAACTCTCCTTGCCTTTCAGGGCCCCATCTGATCACCGATTACAGGCTACAACACTCGGCATTTTCCTGCCTGTTGCTTATTTCTGTAACGTGGATGTGGTTACATGCACGATGTCCAAACTTCTCCCAGGAGAAGAAACATCCAATTTTCTTTGAAGAAACATTTTATTTTCTTTGGCCTTCTCTTCCAATTTCCACATGAATAAAAAACATCCCATGAGTAGCCAGGGCTTATTGTTCTGGCATTTTGGTTTCTCTTGGAATGCTATTTTCCCCTTAGCTTGAAATGATGGATTCCATTTACACATCAGCTTGCTTTGGCCATGACTGTCAGCTTCAGGCTAACCCACCAACAGCAACACTTGTTTGTTCCCGACAACTACAGAACTCCTGTACCTAAATAATTCGATAAATACAACTTTGAGTATTTACTATTAATAAAGTAAGTACTGACCTACTCTATCTTACAAATCTTCTTACAAAGTCCCAAGTTTATGAATGTTCAGATTAAAGAAAGAGATAAAGTCACGTTCCAGGTCTGCTGAATCATTTACAAGGCAGAATGAAACATGTTGCTGTTCCTTGATTTTTGGAACAAGAGTCTCTTCGGAGCACTCCCACCAGGCACAGACTTCCTACTACAAGCTCCTCGACAGGTGGCCTTGCGGTAGGCCTTGCCTACACATCTCCCCTTACTGTTCTCCATCGCTGGAGACATCAAATTCTAGGGGTTAGGAAGCTGTTTCTGACACTTGGACAAGATCTGCCACCTTGATCAACTCTCTGCTAGTCTGATGCACCCCATTCCTTCACGCATCACCTAACTGCCTGTTTCTTTTTTGGACTTAGTAGCCCAAATAGGACACAAGCTTTCAATCCTTTCTCATCCCAGTCACTTTCTATTCTCACGTCATCTGTTCTCTAAAAGCAAGTATTCAGAATTAGGCACAATATTTCACAGGCTCTCCACTGCTCTTAGGCTAAAATAAAAAACCTATAATATGATCTACAAAGCCCTCTAGAAGCTAGCCTCTGCCCATCTCAGTGCCCTCGTCTTGTGCCTCAGTCGTCCTGGTCTTCCTGAGTTCCGAGAAAGCACCATGCTTCTTCCTTCCTCAGGGCTTTTGCACATGCTAGTGCCATACCCGTGTCTACAACACACCCCCACCCCATCCTTTGGCTGGCTAACTCAAAATCATCCTTTAGATCTAGGCTTACTGGGTCCTCAGAAGAACCTTTCCTGACCTCTTCTCTCCACCTAGTCAGGCCAGGGCTCCTCTTCTCGGCTCTCCTAGGAGGCACCCTTTGTCTTTGCTGTAGCATTCAGTACAATTACAAGCATAAAATGTAATTTGTTACGTGGTGTCAGTCGTCCCCATTAGACTGTAAACTCTATAAGGAAATGGACCAGTCTGTCCTGCGTGGCACTGTACCCCCTGTATGGGCTCAATTCTGCCCAGAGTAAGTGCTCAACAAACGCTTGTAAGATGAATGACAACAATGGAATTATCCCATCCCATAATGTGGACGCTATTCCACTGCTTGTTAGCTTTTCTGTCCCTGCATCCACAACATATTCATTAAAAAAACTGACCACTCAGCAGCTGTCCAGTACCGTGGTTCTGAGGATACAAGGCTGAAAAAGTAGTCAAGTCGTTGAGGAACTCACAGGTTAGTGGAAGAGACAAAAGTATAAAACCAGAAACCCAAACCTATGTTTGTACTCAGAAGAGGTCTGTACAAAGGATTATGAAAGCACGAAACAAGGAGGCCACCACGGCCTATGTCAAGGGGAAAGGAGGCCGGGAACCAGAAATGCCTCATGAGGTGGCGCCTGAGGAAAGAGGAGCAAGGACATACCTGAACTTCTAAAAAGTCAGCTCTACAACATTAAGCAAATTACCTCCCTCTGAGTCTCTGTTCCTGTACCCGTAAGACAAGGGGATTCTGGCAGATGACCTCTATGGCCCATCTAGCCCTGATATCAATAAATACACCAGAGCCCCGGAAATATGCCAAGTACTTATGTGAATTAGCTAATGTATCATCCCATTTTAAGATGAGAACACGGAGGCAGAGATATGAGGTAATTTGTCCCAGGATCGCTGAGAGATCCAGGCTTTGCTCAGGCCCCGATTCCAGGGTCCCGGATGGTTATGCTATAATCCTATTTATTACCTGTATCTTGCTCGGTTGGAAAACAGCATGTGTAACTTGGATCTCTTGTTTGCTTTCTACAAGGATCTGCACCGAGATGTCAACCAGAGTTACCTCTGAGTACAGCAGCTATGGGGTTTTTCCTTTAATGTCCTTCCCCTATTTCCTACAATAAACTTGTATTACCTGAATAACCAAAAAAACTTCTTAGAATGAAAACCCTGTATGCTGTTACGTACAGCATCACTTAAGTTGTCGAGGCCTTTCCAAATGCAGTGTATTAGCTCACCGCCCCACAGTCAGGCCCCTGGCAAATGAGACTGGCATACCTGTAATTCCCACTCAAGACAAAAAATGCAGATGCAGACGAGGGCAACGTAGACCCCCGTCATCATCTCACTAACACACATCCTTCTGACATGGCGGTTCAAATGATCATAAAGCCAGACATCCTATTTTTATCCCTTCAGCTCATGCAAGGAGGTGTTAATAGTGCTTCCCCTGTTACTAGGCACCTCCACAGCAAAAGCACCCCAATAACCCCTGGCACAGCGATTCCATTCCTCAAAAGGGAACCAATATGACTTTACTTACCATTGGCATTTATTAGGTGCTTCTATGGGCCAGAAAATAATAGTCTCCGTGTATTTTATTTACTCCTCACCATAACTTCATGTAAAATAGAAACTTGTTTCTATCTACCCTTTATTTGGTGGACAATTTTATGTCTACCCTGCATTTTACAATCGTTTTACAGATTGGACAAGTAAGGTCCAGAGAGGTGAAATAACTTCCCCAAGTTCACAGAACCAGCCTGTAGCAAGGCGGGCATCTAACCCCAGGTCTGTGCGACGCCAAATCCCAGGCTCCCAGAGGCTCTTCGGTACTTCCGTTTCCTCCTCCCAGAGGAGCAGCGACCCCCCTGCCTAGCTGAAAACTCCTACACTCCCAAACCTCTATATCCTAAAGCTTGATCATCACTGAAAAATCACCAAAGACAATCCTTCTACGCACCGGAGGAGTATCAGCTTCCGCACGCTGGGATTACCTGTTGCTTTCTGGGGAAAACACACAGCTTCCTCCGCACGAGGTGGTATAATTTCTGGCCTCTGTGGTAACTCGGGATTCTACGGCAAATTTTCTGCCCTGCAGCCCTGCTCTCTTCCGGCCGAGAAGTCAACCATCAAACCAGTCCCCAGCTCTGGCTCGGCTGACATTTAAAGCACCTTTCCCCTCCCCAGGGAGCGGCTTACACTGGCGCTCCGTGTTCCTCCCCACGCACGTGGGTGAGAACCCATGCCATTTCTGAAAGCTCTCGCAGGAGGTCTCTAGGCTCCGGTCCCCGTTCCTGCACCGGCGGTGAGAGAAGTTCGGAGGTGTGGCTAGCAGGCGCCCGGCTGGCACGCCCCGGCGGCAGTCCCTAACTGGGGCGGGAGTCAGCTACCACCCCCTACGCGACCTTCGGGGCCCTCCGCCCCGCAGCCCGAGCCGGCAGACGCCCCTCCACCCCCGCCCCGCGGCCGCCCAGCACGTCCCGGCGGGGCAGTGCTCCGAGCTCAGGCACGTGCCGTTCAGCGGCTTCTCCAGAAGCCGCTAGACAACCCACCTCCCCCCGTAACTCCGTCGGTAGCTCGGAACCCTGCCCGGAGGCGAGGCGGCAGCTCGCGTCGTGCGGCGGACGGGGCCGCGGCGGCGGCCGGCTCTGAAGCCGGGTCAGAACTCACCCGCCTCGCCTGGGCCCGGCGGGGTCCGGAGAGCGTCCCGGGGCCGCCGGCCGGGGACTCCGCAACGTGGAGGGGCAGCTCGCCGGCGGCTGCCATGGCGCACGGCGAGGCGCGGGCAGAGGCTGACACGGGCGGGCGCCGGGACCCGTGGGCGCGACCGGACCTCCAGAACCCGGCCCCGGGCTCGCCTCGGCCCCACGTGGGCGGCGCGCGAGGACCCCGCGTAGCTGCCCCGCCGGCTCCTGCGGCCGCGCCGCTTCCGGGTCCCTAAGGGCCCAGGGGCCACGGCGCCGGGGGCTCGGGACGGGGTGGCGGCTCCGCTCGGCGTCCCTCGCGGCTCGCCCCGCGGCGGGCGATGCCACATGACACCCAGCCCCGGAGTTCATGCTGGTGAAGTTCTCGGAGTGCCTCTGAGAAACAAGGGGCCGTGTGCCGCCTAGCCAACGTTTCCTTCGTTTGCTGCCGGGCCACCGCTTCCTCGGCACTTTCCTTGCCCGGGAGGTCTCCACAGGGGCCTGGGGCTCGGTCGACCGGAGAGGGAGCCTCGCGCCCCCCTTCCCCTCGCCCACCCCGGCCGCTCCTCCATCCCGCCCGCCGAGGAGGCGCGTTTTCTAGACAGGCAGCGCCTTGGCCACCTGGCAGGGCTGGGTCGCCTAGCAACGGCGGGGTCCTTCCTGGCTCGGCGGCGCTCGGGGCCTGAGGAGAGAAAGCGGACGCGGAGGGCGTCGGGGCCCGGTGGCGGCGGCGGCGGCGGCGGCGGCGGAAGAGGCGGCAACCGGGCGGCGGCGCGGGGTTGGCGCGCCCCGGAATCCGGCCTCTGCACTTGAGAGGAGATGAGCTCGGCCGACAAGGCCCGGGTGGGGCCCGCGGCCGACGGGCCTGCGCCGCCAGAAGAGGAGGAGGGCGAGGGGGGCGGCGAGGCGGGCGGGAAGGAGCCAGCGGCAGACGCGGCCCCCGGGCCCAGTGCCGCGTTCCGCTTCCTGGTAAGTCGGCGGGAGCCGGCCGTGAAGCTGCAGTATGCGGTGAGCGGCTTGGAGCCGCTGGCCTGGTCCGAGGACCACCGCGTGTCCGTGTCCACGGCCCGGAGCATCGCTGTGCTGGAGCTCATCTGCGACGTGCACAACCCGGGCCAGGACCTGGTTATCCACCGCACCTCGGTGCCCGCTCCTCTCAACAGCTGCCTCCTCAAGGTAAGTCACCCCCCGGACCCCAGCAGGGCCAGGGGGTCCTTCTGCCCCCCTCCCGCGGCCGCGTTGCCGGTCCCTGGGGAGTCTTGGCCTGCTCCCATTCCCGAGATTCCCCTCGTCGCGTCCCGCGCTTGGGGCTGAGGGCCGGGGTCGCCGTGTTTAAAGACAGAAAACCTCGCAGCCGTTCGCGCCCAGTGTTCCAGATCACCCACCCCCCTTCCGACGCACACAGGTATCCCCGGAGCCAGGTCCTTGCGTGGCCCCGGCGCCTGCCCCACGGCTGGCGCTGAGGACTCTCGGTGGTGCCTTCTGAGACTCCACCCCCTTTGACCCAACCCCAGACCTCGCCTCTACAGTTGCTCCCATTGTTTGGAGCCGACTCCCTGGGCCTTGTCTGGCTTTGTTTACTGTGAGGTGCCCGCCCTCCTCTGGGGCCGCTTCTGCTTTGGAGAAGACAGCGTGGTCCTTGCCTCCGCTATCTTAGCGACTTTACTCTGTGAATGTTCCTTCTCGCCTGAGCAGCTGGGTACTCCGGGGTTTTCCTTTCACAGCGGGAAAGCTTTGGGGTTGGCATGGAGAGGAAAGCTCTCGGAAATAAATGCGGCTCTGTGTACATGTTTTCAGCTTCGCATAAGCCACGTTTGCCTTCAGAACTTTAGGGTTCCTAGTTTTACTGTTTCAGTATCACTATCTTCAAGTTTACTTTTTTCCCAGATAGTAGGTCATATCGTTCATTAGTGGTTTAAAAGTATAAAAACGTTTCCTGTCTCCTTTATAAATCTTTATGCAGAGGGCGCCTGGGTGGCTCAGTGGGCTCAGGTCGTGATCCCTGGGTCCTGGGATCGAGCCCCGCATCCGGCTCTCTGCTCAGCAGGGAGCCTGCTTCCTCCTCTCTCTCTGCCTGCCTCTCTGCCTGCTTGTGATCTCTGTCTGTCAAATAAGTAAAATCTTTAAAAAGAAAAAAAAAACAAAGCCAAGTGCCTGCCTTCATGAAACTTACATTCTTTGGCAAGTCATGAACAAGTACGACTGTAATATCAGGTAGTGATAAGCACTGTAAAGGTGTATATCTATGCCCAGAAAATGTATTTGTGTGAAAGTGGAAGGTTTTAAAACTTTTTTTGCACTGCCATTTTAGCTATGAATCATTAGCTGTGGGTAGGGAGCATGGAGCCCCCACCACCTTTTTTTTTTTTTTTTTTTTTTTAGCACACTTAAATGTGTTTTTTTTTTAAGATTTTATTTTTATTTATTTGTCATAGGGACAGAGAGCACAGGGAGGCAGAGAGGCAGGCAGAGGCAGAGGGAGAAGCAGGCTCCCCAACGAGCAAGGAGCCCGATGTGGGGCTTGAACCCAGGACGCTGGGATCCCGAGCTGAAGGCAGCCGCTTAACAGACTGAGCCACCCAGGCGTCTCACACTTAAACGTTTTAAACAGTTTGTTGTTGCATTGAATCACTGGTAGACTGATTGGACTGAACCCTGAAAATCTTCTTGGAGAAGATATGAACAAATTGGCTCGAGTATAACCACATCAGGTAGACAGATATTGGTAATACTGTGAAATTGAGAAACAGATGGAGGCAGGAGAAAGTAGCTTAAAAGGTATAGTCTTACCATTTCTAAGGATGTTCTTGTGTACACGAACTAGAGAAAACTTTAAGTGTATGTCTCTAACATGGTCCAGATTTAATGATTTAGCATGGAGAATTTTATTCAATTTAATTTTTAAAAAGATTTTATTTATTTGCTTGACAGAAAGAGAAAGCACAAGTAGGCAGAGTGACAGGGAGAGGGAGAATCAGGCTCCCTGTGGAGCAGAGAGACAGATCTGGGGCTCGATCATAACCCGAGCCAAAGGCAGACACTTAACTGATTGAGCTACCCAGTCGCCCCAGCAGAGAGGATTTCTCAAGTGCGGGAAGGAGCAGAGGGGGAGGGAGAGACTCTTAAGCAGGCTCCATACTCAGTGCGGAGCCTGTCGCAGGGCTCAATCCCACGACCCTGAGATCATGATCTGAACTGAAGCAGAGTCGGGATGCCTAACCGACTGAGCCACCCAGACGCTCCAGCAGAGAGAATTTAAAGGATGGCAGGAATAGTGAGGGGAGGCCCTTAATCAGGGAGTGTTATCTGGTGGTGAATCTGAAGAAGACCTGAGAGAACATTGGATTTGTCTTGTAAGAGGAGCAGAGGGGCATCCGGGTAGCAGGAATGAGGTGTCCCATCTTATTCACATACGTGATTAAGTCGTAGACATACTTTATTGTTTGTGTGAGTAATGATGGGTCAACAGACAATCTCTTTTAGAGAGGGAAAGTGAGGTGAGGCCAACATAGGGACTCTGAAGGTCAGTCTGAAGAAGTTGGCTTCAATCTAGGAAGCCCAAAGGTGCTGTAACAGTTTCATAAGCATGGACTGGCCTGGGATGGTTCAGGAATATGAATATGGGGGGGCCTAAAGGCAAGAAAACGATGATTAGGGTTAGTATAAAATAGAGGGTGCGAATTTGGGCTTTGGCACAAAATAGCAACATAGGCCTGTCTGTACAAGGGGGCTGATAAGACCTGTGTTGTTTAGACGACTTCTTCTTCTTCTTCTTTTTTTTAGAGAAAGAGAGAGTGCGTGTGCACAAGGGGTGGGGAGGGGCAGAGGGAGTACACCGGCAGGCTGTAAATACTCAAAGTAATAAACTCGGTCATGCAGGTATGAAGAAAGTAGGGTCTGGATCAATCCTGTAGCCGTGGATATGAAGATAGCCATAATACTCTGAGAAAAACTGGACTCATTGGTTGTGCAACTGTCTAATAAGTAACGGGAAATCTTTCATATGCCGCTTGTAATTAGTGGATAGCTTGGAAGCTAGTGAGTGGCATCTTCCCCTCGTGCGCCGCTCTTCCGTATGCGCGTCACACAAACCATCCATCGGGTAGCAGTCTCACCAGACTAGGAGCATTTGGTGAGTGCACGCCGAGCTGTCCCTGCAGTTCTGAAAGAGGGGGTACCCTCTGTCGGGTAAGTCGGGGCTGCAGGGGTAGGAATGTAAAGAAGTCTGTATCAGTACTTTGATGGCTTCACCCCTTGGCAGTGCCTAGGGATTTCAGCTGCTCTGTACAGTCCAGCTTGCCTTTGCTCTGACACACAAGGTAGGTGGCCATTCTGCAGCCTGGATCAGTTCACTGTAGGGCCCCACTAGAAGGCTAGATGCTCAGCCCCTCTGAAGCTTTTGCTCTGTGACCCCATTATTTAAATTATAAATTTCAGGAAAATGTGCAGTTACGTAGTTGTTCAGATATCTGCTATTTGCAAGTTACTGCCCTGGACACTGAAGTTACATGATACCAAGGAGAAGGATATAAGTGAATGATATGGAAAGCAGTAAAATTGTGATTTAAGAATAATTTGCAATTTTTCTGCCCATTGGACTGCTGATTTAGTGACTCATCTAATTGGATACAGTTCCAAATTCTAATAAAATTTGAGTGACTAATTTTACTCTGGGTGAATTTTTAGGCTCGTTAGAAAGCATTAACTCCATCCACATTAAGTTAAATAACTATTGGCTATGTTTGGAATCTTACTCCTACCTTCAGGACGCTTCCTGTAGAATAGCTTCAAGTGAATTTCTGTTCATTAGGTGCTTATGAAGGAATTAGCTATTAGTAGTAATAGTGGCCAATTGGAAACAGGGTAGTCATTAAATGACTGGCTGGGTGTGGTCCTCTGGGAACTGGACTGCTATGTGGTGTACTCCTTGGCCATCTGAGTACATGTTTTAATTGATGGCTGGTTTTGTGACATGGAGACTTAAAAAGAGGGGCACTGTACTCCTCCAAGCTAATACGTCAGAAATTACTACCCAAAACCATTCAGGTTTTCCCTGCTGTTGAGATCCAAGATTCTCCATCCTGTCAAGGGTTCGTCCTACAATGAGTGGGACCAAGTGTTGTTTTTATGTCATCCTCTGCCGCTGTTCTGGGGTAAGGTCCTGTCAAGTTTACTCCTAGTTCTAGAGTAACTTTTATTTGTAGTACATTTACCTGTCCTAAGGGTTATTGCTTAGTGTACGGTGTCATAAGATGTGGTGACTTTATATCTACCTTTATCTGGTGGACAATTTCATGTCTACTCTGCGTTTTACATACTTTACTAGGGCTCATTAACTTGTACGTAATCCCCAGAGAGTGTCCATCCTCCTCCTCCTCCTGCTTCTCCTCCTCCTCACTAACAGTTACTGACACTGACTAATAGATGCTGTACGGGCATCGGGTGGCTCAGCCTGTAGGGACTCTTTGATCTCAGGGTGGTGAGTTCAAGTCCCAAGTTGGGCATGAAGCCTACTTAAAAGATGCTTTATGTATATTGACTTATTTGACTTTCCTAACTCTGACACATATATTATTGTGTTCTTTTTATAAATGAGAAAATTGGGGCCAGAAGGTTTAAGTAATTTGTACAGGGTTACAGAGCTCATGTGTGATAGAGCCAGGATTTGAACCCAGGTAGTCTGGCATTTTTAGTCGTTATGCTGTGCTTCTCTGTAATACTTCAGATTTTATCTACCCATACAAAGCTCTGGGCTTTGATTAGCATTATTTTATTAACAGGCTAGCCAGCTGCACCTCTGTTTAATTGGGATTTCCAGTCTATTTCACTGGCATGTCCATAGGTGTATCCAAGAGGCTATCTTAAATGCCTTTCTAAATCAAGATATACTGCCTAGGACACCATTTCCCGAGTGTTCTCTAGGAAAATATAGGATGATACAACCCAACAAAGTTTTATTGTTTAAAAAAAAAAGTTTTGGGGGGGGGAGGCCTGGGTGGCTCAGTGGGTTAAAGCCTCTGCTTTCGGCTCAGGTCATGATCCCAGGGTCCTGGGATCGAGCCCCGCATCGGGCTCTCTGCTTGGCAGGGAGCCTGCTTCCCTTCCTCTCTCTCTGCCTGCCTCTCTGCCTGCTTGTGATCTCTGTCTGTCAAATAAATAAAATCTTTAGAAAAAAATAAATAAAGATTTAAAAAAGTTTGGAAAACTCTGGTTAAGTCAGCAGCTCCCTGGCCAAGGCATTTAATGTGCTCCTGAGAGCCTTCACGGAGAAATGATGTGTAACATACAACGTTCCCAAGACTTAGGTGGCTACAGAACTCTTTTTCAAGAGACAACTTAGGGGAGTGATGTTCTACGTAACACACTTTAGGAAAAGTTAGTCATCTGACTCATTTGTTGGATACCTTTATATCTACTTTTCTGTGCTTCTTTGTCATTTAGCAGTTCCAGGAGAAAAGAGAATAAGATTTAGATTTTTCTAGTTATCCTATGCTGGTTTCTAATGATCACTTCTGTCCACACAAACGCTTCTTTCTTCTTTTTTTTTTTTTTTTTTTAAGATTTATTTGTTTAGGGCACTTGGGTGCCTCTGTCAGTTAAGCATCTGTCTTCAGCTCAGGTCATGATCCTGGGATCCAGCCTGGCGTCTGGCTCCGGGGCTCCCTACTCAGTGGGAGTCCGTATATCTCTCTCCCACTGAATCCCCCCACCCCCGCTTGAGCCCTCTTGCTTGTGCATGCACTCTCTCTCTCTCTCTCTCTCTAAGTCAGTCTTTATTTTAAAAAAAGATAATTACTTGAGAGAGAGAGAGAAAGCATGTGCGACCATGAGGGAGAGGGGAGAGGGAGAGAGAATCCCAAGCAGACTCCCTGCTGAGCACAGAGCCCAGCACAGGGCTCCATCCTACGACCCCGGAGGTCATGACCTAAGCCCAAACTAAGAGTCAAACACCTAACCAACTGAGCGGCCCAGGCGCCTCACAAACCTTTATTTTGTTAACAACTGAGGGATTTTATTCCCTCGCAGGTTTTATGGTCTGTAATATTTGTTACCTATTTTCCATTTAGGAGATATTTTAAATGTTTTTATTGTACTCTGGTTTTCTGATACATTCCCAGTTATCCAAGCTTTATCAAGGACTAGTCAGTCATTTGGAGTTCAGTATCTTCCAGGTTTATCCTGTGTGTCCTAGAGTATAATTCCTCTGGGCTGGGGACTTAAACTCATTTAATGTGATTTTTATTATATCCATATATGTCTCAGGCTTGAATTCCTTTGTAATTGTGTAATAACTACCCTTTCCAGTTTGAAGATCAGCTTCTACATAAAAGGAGATTGTGACTAAATCTGAATGATTCTGCTTACTTGCTCTGGGTCAGTTTCTCTAAGGACCGTAGGGTCAAATGTTTTTCTCTTCCTGCTTCCCACATATCAGAAGACATGGTTCAGTTGACTTAGGCTTTGTTTTGGCTTTAGCCTTCCTGGCTCCGGATCGCTTTCTTTTGGTCGTTTGTCTCTTCCTTTGTCTTTAATGTTCCTTTAAAATTCTTTTAAAGAGCTTGCCATCATACAGTCAGGCACTAAATAAATAGCAGCGCTTTTATGTGGCACAAAATTGGAGAAGGAGAGATGAGAGAAAGCCAGAAAGATTTCAGAAGGCTTCAGAGAGAGAGAATTAGGTCTCGTGGGATGGATGGGATTTAGATGGGAAAACAGCATCCCAGACAAGCGGCCCAGGGGAGGCCGGGGAGGGAGTACTCGAGGAATGGCCAGTAGTTTAATCGGAGTGGACATTATTCTATAGAAACAGTGGACAGAGCAGTTGGAAGTGGGCTTTCAGCACAATCTCTAAGTAAAATTTTAAATAGAGACTTAAAACTGACATTTGTATCACAAAGATGTTGTAAGAACCCAGATACCCAGTTGTATCAACGGTGTATACGGATATGTGTTTTCATGAATATGTCACACATTTATGGGTTTGTGACTAGTTCAGCTAAGTGCTGTGTTGACTCTTAAGGATCAAGTACATCCCTGTGATGGCTGTTGCTCATGGCAGTTCTAAGAAGAATGTGGGAGCCAGACTTTGAATAATGGCGACATTAATTCTGATCCTTGAAAAAATTTTTACTTTCTGAGTAAGTACTCGTTTACTTTCAGACGTGTACTTGATCTTTTAAATGCGTGTCTTTCAAAATTAACGGAATTGATACAAAATTCTTTGTATATTATTGTGGCCCAGGTAAAACTGATTAATCAGTTAGTACCCTAAGTAATGTCAATATATTCCTCCTAGAGTGCAGTATTTATCTGATGGTTTTTATATCTCTTCTTTTCAGGTTGGCTCAAAAGCAGAGGTTGCTGAGTGTAAGGAGAAATTTGCCACCTCCAAAGACCCCACAGTCAGTCAGACTTTCATGTTGGATAGGGTGTTCAACCCTGAGGGGAAGGCCTTGCCACCAATGAGAGGATTCAAGTATACCAGCTGGTCCCCCATGGGTTGCGATGCAAATGGCCGGTGCCTCTTGGCAGCACTGACCATGGACAACCGCCTGACCATCCAGGCTAACCTCAACAGACTGCAGTGGGTCCAGCTGGTTGATCTGACTGAGATTTACGGAGAGCGTCTCTATGAAACCAGTTACAGGCTCTCTAAAAATGAGGCTCCAGAGGGGAATCTCGGGGACTTTGCGGAGTTTCAGAGGAGGCACAGCATGCAGACACCAGTCAGGATGGAGTGGTCGGGCATCTGTACCACGCAGCAGGTCAAGCATAACAACGAGTGCCGGGACGTGGGCAGTGTGCTCCTGGCAGTCCTCTTTGAGAACGGTAACATTGCTGTGTGGCAGTTTCAGCTGCCCTTTGTAGGGAAGGAATCCATCTCTTCGTGCAACACGATTGAGTCAGGAATCAACTCTCCTAGTGTTTTGTTTTGGTGGGAATATGAGCACAATAACCGGAAAATGAGCGGCCTTATTGTGGGGAGTGCTTTTGGGCCTGTAAAGATTCTCCCTGTCAATCTCAAAGCGGTCAAAGGCTATTTCACCTTAAGGCAGCCCGTTGTCTTGTGGAAAGAAATGGACCAGTTGCCCGTGCACAGCATTAAGTGTGTTCCGCTTTATCACCCGTACCAGAAGTGTAGTTGTAGCTTAGTGGTGGCTGCAAGAGGGTCCTACGTGTTTTGGTGTCTTCTTCTGATCTCCAAAGCAGGGCTCAATGTCCACAATTCCCATGTCACAGGCCTTCACTCACTGCCGATTGTCTCCATGACTGCAGACAAGCAGAATGGAACAGTGTATACTTGTTCCAGTGATGGGAAGGTGAGGCAGCTGATTCCCATTTTCACCGATGTCGCATTAAAGTTTGAACACCAGTTAATTAAACTCTCGGATGTGTTCGGCTCGGTGAGGACACACGGGATAGCAGTGAGCCCCTGCGGCGCGTACCTGGCTGTCATCACCACCGAGGGCCTGGTCAACGGCCTCCATCCCGTGAGCAAGAACCACCAGGTCCAGTTTGTTACGCTCAAAACCTTCGAAGAGGCAGCTGCTCAGCTCTTGGAATCCTCCGTTCAAAATCTCTTCAAGCAGGTGGACTTAATAGATCTTGTACGCTGGAAGATTTTAAAGGATAAACATATCCCTCAGTTTTTACAAGAAGCTTTGGAAAAAAAGATTGAAAGCAGCGGAGCCACCTATTTTTGGCGTTTCAAACTTTTCCTCCTGAGGATTTTATATCAGTCCATGCAGAAAACCCCTTCAGAAGCATTATGGAAACCCACCCACGAGGACTCCAAAATCTTACTGGTTGACTCCCCTGGGATGGGCAATGCCGAGGAAGAACAGCAAGAGGAAGGCACATCTTCCAAACAGGCGAACAGGCAGGGCCTGCAGGAGAGGAGCAGAGAGGGTGACGCAGAGGACCCCGCCGACGACTCCCTGACCCAGGCTGGAGATGCCGGGGGCCGCGAGCCGATGGAAGAGAAGCTCCTGGAGATCCAAGGGAAAATCGAAGCTGTGGAAATGCACTTGACCAGGGAGCACATGAAGCGAGTCTTAGGGGAGGTGTACCTGCATACCTGGATCACAGAAAACACTAGCATCCCCACTCGAGGCCTCTGTAACTTCCTGATGTCTGACGAGGAGTATGATGACCGAACAGCACGGGTAGGTGTTTTCTCGGCAGAAACACTAAAACTGTAAAAGGTCTGCTTTCTTCATGAGGGAGAAGTGGTCTAAGTGGCATTCCTAACCCAACTTCCGCTTTGGTATTTTGTAGGTAGTTGATTGGCATGAAGCGCAGGAGGATAAATAGGAAACATGGATTAACGCAGAGGACACATTCAGATCACACAAAGAATATTTCGATTCACCGCAGCCTTGATTGATACGCAAGGCTTGTGGGCGGGCCGAGATCCCCAGGCCCCGGATGAGCTGGTGGAGGCTTCAGTTAGCGAGTAGTGTGGGACTGGGAGGTCACAGCAGGGGAAGGGGGACACCCTGCTTTCCTTCCTGTTTGCAAAGGTTCTGGGGGTATGGGGGTCAGCATTGGTGGCAGCACAGGGATTGGTCACACTTGGGAGGACTTTTGAGATCTTTGATGTAGTCAGGGAGGGCATGTTCAAGTAAGCAAATTATTACTCATAATGTTTATTTTTACAAAAACTGGGCATAATCTTGATTTTGATTTAGAAGCATCTTAGAGTCTTATCCAAAATGTATTCCACAGAATTCAAGTTCCCTGATAGAACACCAGGGTTCCAAGCTTGAGGAAATTCCATACACTCTGCCCTCCTCTTAGAGGGTCTCAGTGTACCTTATTCTTCTAAGGATTCTGAGAATTCCTGCGGAAGAGAAACCACTTTATGTAGCTCATGTTATCCTGATATCAGGGAACCTTTCTTTGTGAACTCACAGCCACTAAAATCCTCAAGAACAACAACAAAAAATAAAAAATCAAAAAATCATGAAGAACTTGTGTTTCAAGGAACATACTTTATACTAAAATATTCAAAACCACAAAAGCCTGTGTTCCTTCCTTGTTAAGATTGACACTTATTCTCACTGCCTAAAGTCTTACTTAAAATTGAAGGTAATAAATGAAAATAACTTCGTGCCTAACGTTAAACCACTCACAAATTCCCTGTTGCATTTTCTTATTGGAAAGTGTGTGTGTGTGTGTGTGTGTGTGTGTGTCCCCACCCCTAAAACCACTACACACAGGACATTTGGAGTAATGGCAAGACTAGTTACGATGTACTTTTCATGTAACCGACTTTCCATCTTTGAAAGTCAGCTTTTAAAAATTGTTTCATTGTGGTCTGAATTGTGCAGAAGAGTTTCCTGGTGATCACTGTTTCACAGGACCTAGAGGGAGTATCACAAGAGGCTGTGAAAGACCCACAAAACATTTTAGGAAATAGGAGGTGGGAGTGGGCGGTGACGGCTTAGGCAGTTGTCCACGTGTGGCCTGAGTGCGGGGACCGCCAGCAGTCACGGGGCTCCAGCAGAGCCAGTGTGAAGAAGGGAAGATGGTGCCTCTGCTTATCGATAGGACTGAGTTTTGATTAGAAACACTGCATTTCATGTCTTAAAAAAATCCCCCCATGTGCACGAAGTGAACCTTTTCACATCTAGTGCGCTGACATACTAGGGATTACGCGCTGTTTGTGAGATTCTCCGCCTGGCGTGTCGGTGCCGTCAGACCCGTGCTTACTACTGCCCCCGCCACCCCGCGGCGCTTTTAGACCTTCTTCCCCTAATTGTTCCTGCCTGTGACGTTTTAATAGTTCCACAGCTGTATTCTGTATATATTTGTGGTAGATACATGCCTAAATGTACTTTCTGCATAAAAAGGGTAAGAATCTTTGTCCCCCCAAGAACCAGTATGTGCCCTGTGGAAGGAACGTCTCCCCTTTGGGGATGTGAGAGTTGCACCGACACAGGTGGGCCTGCATGGTCGAGGCTGGTGAGAGCACATAGAAGCGGTTCTTCCTTATGTGAAGTTTGAGTGCATCTCTCCTAGAGCAGTTCTAAGCAGATTTTGTCATGGCAGCAGTACCAGGATAGTTGGGCTGTCTGGAAGAGAAGGGAGGGTGGTTGTTCCTGCTGAAAGGGATCATAAATTAGAATTCTTAAGGCTAAAAAAACAAAAGGCCAAATCCAATGGGCTTTAAGTTTGTAAATTATATACAGCCTCGTTAGACAGCTGTTTGAGCTATTAAGATACCCTCAAAACTTCAGTGAATGGTTGAAGTAGAGAGTTCCTCTGCGAGAACTTACGTATAAAGGGATTAAAAACCTCGAAGGACGTTGTCTCCTCGTAAGATGAGAGTCCTTAAGGCTTGGTGTACCCTGTGCCTCCGAATGATGTAGCCAGTGAAGGTTTTTTCAACCAAATAATGAAGTAGAGCAGTGCGTTTTAGACTTTTATGTTTTTATTTATTTATTTATTTTTAAATTTTTATTTATTTGACAGTCAGAGATCATAAGTAGGAGAGAGGCAGGCAGAGAGAGAAGGGGAAGCAGGCGCCCCGCCGAGCAGAGAGCCTGACTCAGGGCTCGATCCCAGGACCCTGAGACCATGACCCAAGCCGAAGGCAGAGGCTTAACCCACTGAGCCACCCAGGCGCCCCTAGACTTTTATTTTTGAAGTGGTGTAATCCTAATAAATGAGGCAGAGAAGAGCGAAGCTGAAGTCGGGCCAGGATCTAGAGCCTGCCCTGTCGACCTCTCTCTCTGCCAGTGCCGGCGCCACAGCGGGGCCCCCCCTGCCTCTGCGGCGGGGCCCCCCCTGCCTCTGCGGCGGGGCTCAGTGGATCCCGAGCTGCGGGCTGCTGGACTAGATTGCTCGTGGGTCTTGGGGCTGTCCAGAAAGGGGAATTATCTTTTAAAATCCTGATTATATTTGCAAGCCTGTCTTAGAATGGGCATTTTGTACAATTTTGTATAAGAATGGACATTTGTACAATTCAACAAAGTTAGAATTTCACATAATACTTGGGCCACAGAGACGATGCTTTTCTTTCTGCTAAAACAAGGCAAGTGATAAGGTTTTGGTTCTCAGAAGTCTTTTTCTTTAGTTGTTGGGGTTCACCCTGTTGTCACAGAGTCACCAAATGAATTTATCCTACTCAGCCGGTCCACACATGGTGAGGGTCTAGCTTTGCTGCGTCCAGACAGTATGACCAGCCTGCGTGGAAATGCAGGCCTCCGAGCTCGTGTTCGCACGGCGTTCGCTGCCGTCCCTCCATCTGCTTCCGGGACGTCTTGCATTCAACGCCACTCAGTGTTGCTACTGCTTTGTCTCACTAGGTGCTGATTGGACACATCTCAAAGAAGATGAACAAACAGACTTTCCCTGAGCACTGTAGTTTGTGCAAAGAGATCTTGCCATTCACAGATCGCAAACAGGCAGTATGCTCCAATGGCCACATTTGGCTCCGGTAAGCCATTTTAAGCCAGCCTGTGCTTTTGCTCATTTTCCACTTTTGTATAGTGTAAGCCCCTGTGAAGTGTGTATCCAGAGTATATGTTGCCTGTGCCACTAGGTTGGAGAAACGCTGCTGTTAAAAAACAAGATGTAGACTTTATCAGTCTGAGTAAGGCAGGACACTCTTTAAAGAGGATTTTTTTTTTTTTT